>JABUQX010021069.1:0-5000 GCA_015478945.1 Trachelipus rathkii | reverse complement strand
GTGTGTATGTGTGTGTGTGTGTGTGTGTGTGTGTGTGTGTGTGTGTGTGTGTGTGTGTGTTTGTGAGGAGAGAGAGCGGGGAGAGCGGATTCCTTATTAATAATATAATAATAATAATAATAATAATAATAATAATAATAATAATAATAATAATAATAATAATAATAATAATAATAATAATAATAATAATAATAATAATAATAATAATAATAATTGTTTTATAAATAAACTCACGACCCTTCTAATAACACTTTTTATCCAGATGGAGAAACATTGCAGTTTGTTAAATAAGTGTCCAATTCCGTTTCATCTTTAATTTTTAATGTGTCGCTCTGCGAATTTTGTTTTATAAATAGACTTCCATTTTTTATATAACAAGTTTTTATGAATTGGGGATGATCCTTCTTTATTGTTAGAGCTTTAAATAATAATTTCTTCTTTAGCGGAGTTAAAAATTCATTAACAAAGGTGTTTTTTGGTTTTAAGCGAACACAAGCCTTGAAAATATTTGATTTTAGGTTTTCAACGTTGATTTTAAATCTCAGGGACCGCTTGTCTGTGACGTCATTGACACGCTTTTCCCCAAGCCTGTAGGCATCAGAAATTTCACAGGGTTGGATTTTTATGTTTAATTTTCGTTCGATAATGTTGATTACTGTTAATTTACAATTCTCGTTCTCACTTCCGGCAGGTATTTCACTGCCACTTAAAACCAAGACATTTTTAATATTCTCTTGTTGGAGGTGTTCTTGAATTTGTTCAATGTTTTGAACTGCAGCTTGCATTTCAGATAAATCTGGTATTTGTACTGGAGTTTGCATTTCAGATAAATCTGGTATTTGTGAGACAGGATTTGACGCATCTTTGCTTTCGGATTCTAATTTGTTCAATTTACGTTTCAATTCTGCGATTTCTTTGTCTTTATCATTATCTTTTTGTTTATTAAACTCTTTAAATTCCTGAAACGCAATTTTGATTGATGTCATTTCACTTTTTAGATCGTTTATGGTTGCTAGCAGGTCAGAATAGTCGGGAGAATCTGTTTGCCTATTGGGAAATGGGGAGGGAAGTGTGAGGGATATTGGAGAGTCGGACAAATTCAGGATCGCGTCTTCTTGAGATTCTGTTAAAGTTAAATTTTCGAGGGAAAGGTCTGTCTGGTCTTCCTCTGTTTCGGAGTTGCCAATTATATGATTATTTTTGTTTCTCTTTTGGTTTCCATTATTGTTTTTGTTTTTGTTTCCATTGTTGTTATTAATAGCATTAGAGTTTGTTTTAATTCTAGTATTAACGTCACTTCTGTTGTTGTTATTAGTGCTAGTATTGCAGGGGTTTTTGCCATTGTTATTTTTGACTTCAGTGTTGACATTGCTGTTGCTGGCATTGGCACCATATTCGTTATTTCTAGTGTTAGCCATTTTGGATGACTTGTAAATTTGATAGCGGCTAATTTTTGAATATTTGTCTCTAAATGGTATTTTAAATCTTTTAAGTGGCACTATTTGATTTTCATTAAATACACTTATAAAAATAATTGTTGGGGCACATAGATTAGCACTTAGCACATTGTTTTAAATCGAACAACACAGGAGAGAAAGGATAACGCTTCCGCTCTCGACGGCATACACTCTAATAATAATAATAATAATAATAGTAATAATAGTATATCAATCATGCACTGTGGATTTCGCTATCAAACAAATAACTATAAGTTGTCATAACACTCAATGATTGTTATATAATGTCGAGGGTAATAATAATAATAATAATAATAATAATAATAATAATAATAATAATAATAATAATAATAATAATAATAATAATAATAATAATAAAATAATAATAATAATAATAATAATAATAATAATAATAATAACAATATTATTAGCAATAATACTAGTAATAATATCAGTTACAATATTACAAACGGTAACACAAATCTTGATAAAATTCCTAATAATAATAATAATAATAATATAATAATAATAATAATAATAATAATAATAATAATAATAATAATAATAATAATAATAATAATAATAATAATAATAATAATAATAATAATAATAATAATAATAATAATAATAATAATAATAATAATAATAATAATACTTACTACTAATAATAGTAAAAATAACAACAATAATAAGAATGATGGTAATAATAATAATAATAATAATAATAATAATAATAATAATAATAATAATAATAATAATAATAATAATAATAATAATAATAATAATAATAATAATAATAATAATACAGGATTATAATAATAATAATAATAATAATATGAATAATAATAATAATAATAAATAATAATAATTAATTAATAATATAATATAATAATAATAATAATATTCAATAATAAGAATAAATATAGTATAATAATAAAATATAATAATAATAATAAATGAATAATAATAATAATATAATAAATAATAATATAATAATAATAATAATAATAATAATAATAATAATAATAATAATAATAATAATAACACAGGCTTACAAAATTTAACTTTTAGAAAATTGTCTTCACTTTTAGTTCATTAAATTTTGATTGCTGTCCTGATTTTAAATATGACGTCAGTTTTTTTTTTCACGTAAAGTTATTTTACAAAAGGGATTTTATAGTTTTAAAAACAAAGAAAATTACAAAAATTTAATAAGTAAAATTTACTTCTAACGCCTAAATAGGAGTACAGAGTACAAAATGTGTAGCTAAAATAAGGCAAATCATACAAATATGATATAAAATCAGTCTAGGAATCTAGGTCATCATAATATCGTTTCCTGTTTTCGTCGATGAATCTTTTGGTACCTTTCCGCTTGTGTTCGCTATGTAGATTGTCCCGCTTTAGCATCCAGCAGTAATAGACTGTCATGTTGACATTCCATCTTCCCTGTTATCGTCTTTCCATTTCCTTTATGTCTTGGTGAAATGGTTCACCCTGTTCTTCTCTCACAGCTCTTAGGTTGTCTGGGAAGTAATCCAGATGCGAGTGTAAATAATTAATTTTAATGCTCATGTTGCAACCCAAGTCTTTAAACGTTCTTAACATATTTTCATTAAAATATTTGTAATTTGGATCTTTCTTGTTTCCAAGGAAGTTTTTTCACAACGTCTTTGAATGTTCTCCAAGCTTGCTTTTCTGTTTCTCCCATCTTTGTTTCAAATACTTCATCTTTCATAAGTTTTCTAATGTCTGGACAGACAAATACTTCTTCCTTTAGCTTGCCTTCTGACAAATTAGGAAACTTGGTGCAAAAATATTTAAAACACTCTCGCTCATCCTTTGGGTAGTGCCTTCACATACTGTTTCATCAATCCTATCTTTATGTGAAGTGGGAGAAGTAAAACTTTTTTTGGTTCTACTAAACTCTCTCTTTGTAAATTTTTTATCCCAGGCTGTGGGGATTTTCTGAGTGGCCATTCTTTTTTAATATAATGCCGGTTCCTACCACGACTATCCCATTCACATAGGAAACACGGGATGCTTTGTGTAATCCAGCCTTTTGCTGTCTTAGTTAACATGGAGAGTATGCTTTAAAATCGACAACAAATGATCCAACATGGTCTTTTATATTTAAGGTGTTGTTTATGGAATCATCTCCATATTTTCTAATACTTTTTCAAATGAACAGAATGTCCCACAGATAAGGAAGCATGCCTACTTCCGTTGTAGAGAAGTACAGCTTTGAGACTTCTTTGAGACGAGTCGATAAAGAGTCGCCAGTGGTTTGTATTGTAGTCAATATTGAAAGGTTGAAACATTTCATGAGTCCAGGAACATCAGAGCAGTCCAAATTCTTACTATCTATCTCTAAACCCTGAAAAAGACGTCCCTTTTGCTAGCAGATGTTTTTCCTTAAACCGTGAGCCTAAAAGTTCTGGTAAATCTTTAGAAAGCGCCTAAAGTCTCTCACTAAATCATTCAATTAGGACTGAGTGAAAAGCTACGGTTTTCTTCACAACCGCGATTATAAACATTATCTTGGTCACTAATATTATCACAAGATTTACTCTCTAATTCCTGATCATCACAAACATCAACTAAGTTTGGGGGAGCAGAAGAAACAGATATTCCTACCCCATGGGGCACATGACGTATTGCGGATCTTACCTGTGGATACGTAATGTCATTTTTGTTTTTTAAGTTAAAGCCTCGCAAGAGCAAGAGCAAGAAGAGCAAGAGCAAGAGCAAAAGTAACAATCATCGCTTGGATTTTGAGGCTCCCTCCATAGATTCATGGGCACTCCAAAACGAAAGTTGTACTTACTCTGACCCACTGACGCAGTTCTTTCCAACACACACGGGAACACACAATGTTTTTAGGCGACCAGAGTCTTGGTCTTGGTCCTCCCTATCTACATCAAATATCATTGTATACATTTGTAACAAAGTCTGTTAGTTTTCTTTCTCGTTTTTTACTTTATAACTGTCTCAGATTTAACAGAACAAGTTAGGATTGTTGACACAGTCACGTGAAGTTATCTTACACTAAAAATAAAAAAAAACAAAAACATATATATTCACCACAATAGAAATATATAAACACACTTTAAACGTAATGAATTATATATATATATATATAATATATATATATATATATATATATATAATATATTATATATATATATGATATATATAATATAATATATAATATTATATATATATTATATATATATATATATATATATATATAGTATATATAAAATTTATTAATAATATAAAATTATATAATATATATATAGTATATAATAAAATATAAAAATAAAAAATATATATATATATATATATTATATATATATTATATATATATATATATATATTATATATATATATATATATATATATATATAATATATATATTTATATAATTATATATAAGTATCAGTGATGGGCGAATCCCGAATCCGATTCGATTCCGAATCCGGATTCGGATTCGAATCCGGATTCGAGCTTTCGAGTGCGGGATTCGGATTCGGATTCGAA
>JABUQX010021068.1:0-22068 GCA_015478945.1 Trachelipus rathkii | reverse complement strand
CTCATTGATCTATTGATCTATTATCTCAAGTATTATATTATATTAAAATTGTGTTATACATACCCTAAAGCATAAACATACCATCAATTCCAACCCCCCTCTATACCAATATGGGATTATTATTATTGACTCTATTATCTTGATTAAGGTCAAATTTTCTACTAAAAGTAAAATTGTCTGTTTTACATACCCTAAATCAGAAATCCAGTAAATACCCCAGAGTCCAACCACCAGTTCTGTTTCATTCGATGATCCTATCCTGGATCTATTGTATCTATTGATCTATATTGATCTCATTGATCTTTGATTAAGGGTCAAATTTTTCTTTCGTAAAAAGCTTCTCTGACTAACAGACGGAAAAAACAACAGAATTCTTATTTAAATCGTTTCTAACATTAACGGCAACATACATAATCATAACAGATAATTGTAGCATCAAATATATTACCAATTTTACTAAAAAGAAACATTATTTAAAAACATATAATAAAAATAAAACAGTATACACCACAGAAATAGACCCTGATGAGGTGACAACAAACAATAGACTCTCAAAGAGATGAACAATTATTTATATTAAAAAGAGTATACATAATGAATCAACATAAACATAAAATTCTAAATGCAGAGATCAAGGAAATACAACCATATATTTTTATTCACATACACAGCTTATCCAAGATCCATGCTCGGATTATCGACCTAGGAGAAGTGCTGCAAGATAAGGCTGATCGTATCCAACTCACAGCATCGAGCTCTTAATGCGAAACACCTAAAAAATCTTCTTTCGTTTCCGAAAGGCATTTAATATCTCTTCTTCATTCATCATTATATATCAAGCATTATTATTCGTACTCTGCAAATCTCTAATGATTTAGGGGATGTTCAACATACACCAGACCGAGATTGAGGTGTCCCAACTTTGTCAAATTTGCAGATCATCCTAATGTTCTTTCTCTAGATAGTGAGCAATGATAAGCATTACAAGCGAAAGTATCACAGTAGATCGTCGATATAATACGTTTTCAGACATAAGTCTGAGATCAACACCTGTCCGTTATCGCTGCAGATACCAGTATGGCAAATAATCCTTAAACAGGCACGCGAAATTGAGAATGCTGACATTCATACTACTCATTTCATAATCACACCGTATGGTTGGACCATTCACAGGTAAACTGATACCTTCTAAGTCCCGAAAATGGGGGTAAATTTAAGGCATGACTTTCCATAGTTTCCAGATTAAGCATCATGTTTAACAATTCCTATTATTACCTTCCGAGGTAATTACCGTTGACAATGTTAGGTATATTAATGCTCAATAACCCTTGGGTAAAGTAATTTACTTGCAATAATTTTGGGATTATTTCTGAATCGTCAGAAAAGATTTCTCTATTTCCATATGTTTAAGGTATTATTCACTTTATCGTATATAAAAAAGCATCCAATAATTTAATAGATAGGCTTATGAATCTGTAGTTTTGCCAAACAGACACTTTTAACGATTAGTAGCAATTCAGGTGCTAGATTAGTTACCTGCATGCGGGTGTCATGAATGTATATAAGCTCTTTCTTGAAAAATATTCTCCATTTACAACGATCCATAATATCCATACGTGTTAATTTTTATATTTAGCTAGCATGGGCTCTGTTATTTCTCTGCATCTTCAAATTGTATAGCCACATATTGCAGATGACGCATTCCTTTGTCACTGGAGAATAAATTTAGTAAATTTCAATATAACTATCATCAAGAGGTACTTGCAGCTGAGCTCCTAGAGATTTTCATTTAAAAAACACTCAAGTTGATTTAAACATGTATACAGAAATTTGTCTCTGATAATGTTCAGTTCCTTTGAGATCTGTACCATCTTCGTTTACTAACTTATTCTTCAGATATAAAAACACATCGAAGGGTTCCAGATATTGTCTACGAAGGACCTGGATATTGATTTCCAAGAAGGTCACATCTGCTATTTGTAGATGGAGAGACAGGATTACATAATAAAGAGGATTCACTCACACCTGATTCTGATATCTAGGGTATCACGAGACAAGATCCAATCACTCTTTACAACAATCTGGACTGCCGGATGATGAGGAAATGCATCTTGCTTCACAATCGCCATATTTATAAGGAGGACTCTGTTAAAAACATTCTTATAATACGAAATAGTAACAGGTGTCACTTAAACACATACCTATATAAGACGACAAGTTACAGGATGTTCTATTTATGTAAAAAGTACACTCTAACAATTTATTAAAAGAGCAAACACCAGTCAATACACTTTTTCTTTAGTGTCTTTCTATTCCTCTTATAGTTTTTTACTCAGTAAACCTGACACTTGACCATTCCATCTTTACGTCTACTTTCCTTTCAACATCACTAACATTCGGTCATAAGCAATCGCAAGTCTACGTTGACTGCTGTTCGAGGTTAAACACCACCCATAATATCTTGGTAATATCATATACCCTTTTAGCTACTTTTAGCAATGATGTTACTCAATTAACACACACTGGAAGCACGTCAAAACAGTGAGCCAAAAATCACCTTAAACCATATCCTCTCTCAATCTCTTGAACCCCTGCAGACTCTTCTACTTATCATTATATTATTATTATTTAACGGAGCTTCTTTCTTACTATGTACTTTTACACCACGATGGTCGTTTTTTACGCACTCGGATTCTGAATTCCGCCATGGTTGCTTCTTGCCATCAGTTCGTCCCATCTTATCTACATGGTTAGGGTTAGTATTGGGTTAAACATTGGGGTTAGATAGGAGGTAAACCTCGTCTTAACAAGTTTAAGCGTCCCCGTGGTACCCCTGAAGGACCCCACCCCTCTTAAAAAATCGAGAGTGTCGTAATGGCTGAAATTTGGTGAGAGATTCAGAGTTGAATTCTAGAAATAGTTGGTATCGGAATCTGAGGAGTTGGCTCCGGCACCCGTGCTGGAGCCACTGCGTTGCCGATTAATAAACAAGTGATAACAACAATGTAGGTTCCTATTGGTTATCAGGTCCGCTAGAAGTTCGAAAGGTACGTATAAGATCGTCGGCTGTCTAGCGGCACCCTCATTTAGGAGGTCTCGACTGAAAAAAGCACAGAGTGCAAAAATCAAAGGAGGAATGAAGGAAACGGTGAATAGAAGAAGAAAGAAATGGGAGAGAATCTGAATCTAGAGTTTGAGTGACAATGGGCCAATGCAGGCCCAGTCGATGTTTATTAATAAATATTTATGTAATATCAAATTTGTGTCTTCATATCTGTTTATACGGATGTAGGTCTCAACTAAGGATGTTGAGAACTACCTAATGAGCAGAAGGTAGCTCATCAGGGCTCCTGGTCGATCCGGGGCGCGGCGCAGCCGCAAGGCCAGTGCAATCCGCGCGTAAACGAGGCTGCCGCGGCCCGCAACGCGCCATCCGGCGGATCCGACGCGTGTGGCGCGCACCGCCGCGCGAACCGCCGCGCGAAGGGCGCGTGCGCGCCAGCCCCCGCCAGCATAGCGCACCGTACGCAGAAATAAAACCGTATCTGTTTTTTTTTTAACCTTAATTTTTTTTTTTCAAAATTTATTTTTTATTTTATTTTAATTTATTTTTTGTTTTTATAAATATTTTATTTTTTACCCTTATATAGGGGTAAAATTACTTTTTAAATACCATAAATCAATAGTATCAGTAAATCATACCTATCAATTCCACCCTCCCCTATCATATGTATCTATATCTATTGATCTATTGATATTATGATCTAGCAGGATACGAACGCTGGACTCCGCGTCTCGCGAGTGAACAGCAGCCCGATGAGCTTATTCCACTAAGCCATCACTTTCCTATCTAGATATAAGGTCAAATTTTTATTAATAATTTTATGTTTTACTACCCTAAATCCAGTAAATCATACCATCATCCAACCCTCCCTCTATCCATATGTGATCTATTGATCTATTGATCTATTTGATCTATTGATCTATTGATCTACTGATTAAGGTCAAATATTTATAAAATTGTTATGTTTTAGATACCCTAAATCAGTAAATCAGTAAATCACCCCATCATCCAACCACCCGCTGTCCATCGTGATCTATTATCATTATCTATGATCTAATATTATCTGATATCTATTATAAGATCAACAATTTTATATTAAAAATTTGATTTTTTTATATGCCCTAAATCAGTAAATCAGTAAATCATACCTCCCACCCTACCCTCGTTCATATGGAATATATTGATTAATTGATCTATTGAATAATTGATTTTTGATTTAAGTCAAATTTTTATTAAAATTCTAGTTTACATACCCGAAATCAGAATCATATCCATCATCCAACCATCCCTTCATGTTCATATGTGATCTATTGAATCTATTTATCTATTGATCTATTGATTCAGTCATTTTTAGTAAAATTGTAAAACAGTAAATCTGTAAATCACAGATCCCCAGTATCCTCCCCTCCTTCATCCTTCTCATCCACGATCTATTGTTCTATTGAGCTATTGATCAATATAATATACAAATGCAAACCTTCTTATTCATTAAGTGTTAGGTTCAATCTAGATGACGTTGGTATAACTTTAGTTCGGCGCCTCCACAGTCTTGTGTCTCGGTCCTACAGGTGTGGCCGAAACAATTTCTGTTATTAACATTTAAAAGAGGTTGAGATTTCGAACAGAACCTGTTAAAATCATTTGGTGTCACAGTGCTTTATCAAGAACAAGTGAAAGATTAAAAATGTAATCGAATTTCACGAAGGGTTATTATGACATAAAAGCTCTTCAATGTTTTACCAGGTCATAAAATTATTATCCTTGATGATTTGATGCTAAATTGTATGAGGATATAGCAGAAACTTTCACTGTTACTCTCATCATTTAAACATCACAGTATTTTTATAACTCAGAAATATCTTCACAAGAATAACTATATAAGGTAGTGTCTTTAAAAACACCATATTTAAATCTTTGTTCGCCACAAGAGGATCACTGTTGTGGTACCAATGGTCCCTACTCACGTAAGAGTTCCTAAAAGTATTATAAAGAAATTACATCTATACCTCATGTTATTTACTCTGTGAGCTCACCTAAAACACGCATAGAGTGTTACTGCGTACTAATATCTTACCTAACGAGATTAAGACAGTATACATACCTGAAATAAGTACTCTAGTAGCAAATTAATTACCTCTTATGAGAAAATTAAAAACCCTGAAAACCTTACAGAAAAGAACGTTAAACTGACTGTGAAGATGAAAAAAATATCGATACAAGTATAGCAGAAGTTATGCCTAAATCTCATATAAAGAGTAAATGCTTCCTTTAAAAAGCCTCAGAATTTAAGCTACTACCGTCATAGAAACATCTTAAAACAACTTGTGGAACCGTAAGAAAGCTTTAATAAATTAAAAGGAGAAGCTATTACAGAAATGTTTGAGTGTGTTCTACCTTTATCTTATCCTGTATCACCTGAAACCAAGTGGCTTGCTCATGGATGAAGAAAGTAGTGGTCTTACCCTACATGCGATATGGAAGATGAAATTAATAAACACAATCCCCTACCTACACTACACAACAACAACAACAACAACACAAAACACAACAACACCACTACAACAAACAGCCATCAACAAGCAACAACAAAACCATTGAAACAACCTCAATTCAATCATCAACTGCAAAGTCGGATATAGCCTTATCAATCTTGATCAACAGCAGCCGCTTGATTATTATCCTCAGTGAACAGATAAATAAGTACTGATAAGGAACTGCATCAAAATTTAAAACTCTGATGTTAAACATCATGAAAAAAGAATCCCTATATTCAAAATGCCTATACAAAATTGTAATCTAAAAGTTTATTAAATTCACCAAAGAAGATTCGCTCTAGCAGCTGATACTAAGCCCGTGGTGAAAAGAAAGAAGATAATTTTAAACATGACTCAAGAAAGCCTGCCTAATGAGGAGTAAAGGAGAAACCGGTATAAGCCTAATATATAAATATAAGATCAGATTACATGAATGAACTCGTGTTCAAATCATTATTGAGGAGAAGTCATCGTTGGACTCGAATATTGTAACCTGATATCCCGATCTCTCTCTCTTATTGAAGAAGGACTCTGATAGGCAGGATGAAACAGGATCAAACAAAACTTCAACTATTAATTTCCGAAACTTAATTTGAATAAACAATAAATTAGCTGATCTGGATAAATTCCAATATCTCCTCAGAACCACTGCAAGCCCTCTCGTACTTCTTCTTGCATCGATATATTAAAGTTGTTAAGAAGAAAGCACATTACCATTCAATTAGGAAGAATAGGAAAAAAACCACACTCGCATCAAAAGCAATTAGTCATAATTTTTATAATGGATTTATTACTTGTAATTTTAAATTATGCATATAAACCTATGCTATCTTTCTGTATACATATGAAAACTGTTTTTTTTCTTTTAGACTTTTAATTTAAAAATACGTTAACTATATTTTGTATTAAAAAAAAATAAAATATTCAATAATCACATTCTTTTTTATTATCCCTTTTGTATAATGAAATAAATTATTTATTGTTAATGTCATTGTGAATCATGGAGGCTAAGGAATCGGTCGATAAATTACTTGATTGATACAGCCACGACAGTACGGAAGGTTTTTCAAGTTGCATCGAAGTTCCACAAATAATAAAAAGAATTGAAAATATTAGAGGCGAGGAATGCATTTACCCTCATAAACTTGTTTTAATTTCATCTTCTCAATAATGCATGTAGGTAAGACCACTACCTTCTTCATCACTGAGCAAGCCACTTTTATCAGGTGTCTATACGGAAAAAGATAAAGGTGGAACAACCCCACCTTTCTGTATGCTTCTATTTTTCATATTTTAAGTTATCTACCGTTCCCAGCAAGTTTTTATTATTTCATGACGACGTAGCTTTACCTTCTGAGGTATGTAAAGAACAGTCCTTTTATTAAGATTTGCATATTCTGCTATACATTCGTATATTTTCCATCTCAACAGATCTTTAACGTTTTGCTGAAGGTTCAGGTTGAAATTTTCGCATAAGACGGTAAATAATCAAGCTACTAGAGGCTCATTATTCAGTATGTATTATTGTCTCCAATTCGTAGGTAAGATATTAGTACCGTTAACACTCTATGCGATTTTCTTAGGATGAAAGCTCACAGAGTAAAGAACCATCATAGATGAAACTTCTTAATACTTTTAGAACTCTATTACGGTAGTAGGAACATGGCTAGCCACAACATGACCGATCATATCCCTTCTTTTGCGAAACAAGATACAACTGCGTCGTTTAAAGACACATCCACTCATATACTTATTCTGGTGAAGATATTTGCGTTATAAAAATAGTGTATGTTTAAATGATGAGATAATCAACAGTGAAAAGTTTCTGCTATATCTCATTCAATTTATGCATCAAATCATAAAAACTATTTAATTTTATGTGTCCTGGCAGATTTTTATAGAGCTTTTATGTCATATAACCCTTCGTGAAATTGGATTACATCTTTGTAATCCTTCACGTTTGATAAACACAGTACACCAATATATAACAGGTTGTTGTTCAAAAATCTCACCTCTTTTAAAAGTTAATAACCAGAAAGGTTTTCCCGCATCCTGTTGGACCAGACACAAGACATGTAGAGGCGGCACGACAAAATTTCAAACTCCCAATTTAATTGAACTCGAACACTATCGCATAAGAATAAAGTTTGCATATTATATTTTATAATGGTTCACATGCTCAAATGAATCAATAGATCTGATATGGAGAAGGAGAAGGAGGGAGGATACTGGATCTGTATTACAATTTACTGTTTTATATGGTATGTAAAATTACCTAATCAAATATCATAAATACCATATGAACAGAGGATGTTGGATATGCGTATATTACTGATTTAGAGGTATGCTAAAACACTAGACAATTTTAATAAAAAAATTTGACCTTTAATCAATAGATCATAGATCATACATCATAGAATCAATAGATACATATAACAGAAGGTGGTTGGATAGATTCTATGATTTACTACATTTACGATTAGGACATGTAAACATGCAATTTTATTAAAAAAAATTGAACCATTAATATGAGGATCAATAGATCAATAGAGCCAATAGATCAATAATCAATAGATCACCAAATAGACAAGCATGGGGAGGGTAGGATGGGGGATTTACTGATTTACCTGATTTAGGGTATGTAAAACATAACATTTTAATAAAATTGACCTTATCAATACGCATAGATCAATAGATCTATAATCAACTAGTTCACCATATGGCATAGAGGAGGGATTGATGAATGGCGTATAATTTACTGATTTAGGGTATGTAAAACATAACAATTTAATAAAAATTGACCTTAATCAATAGTCAATAGATCAATGCATCAATTAGATTCAATTAGATACACATATGCGATAGAGGGAGGTCTGGCTGATGTATGATTTACTAGCTGTAAGGATAAAGCATACAGACATATTTAACAGAAAAATGAATAGCTTAAACACATTAACAGACCACAAAATAAATAAAAATAAAATAAAATATAAGAATATTAAAAAAAAAAATTAACGTTAAAAAAAAAAAACAGAAACGTTTATCTTTCTCGTACCGGTTCGCATATGCAGGACGCAGGGGCGCGCCGCACGCGCCCCCTTCCGCGCGGTTCGCGCACGCGGGGCGCCTCGGACCGTGCATCACGCGTCGATCGCGCCGGCGGGCGCGCCTTCGAGGCGCGCGCACGCGTCGGTTTTCCGCGGATTGCAACTGGCTTGCGCGCCTGCGTCGCCCACCCGCCATCGACCAGGAGGCCTTCGATGACCTACCTTCTGCTCAACGACTAGTCACAACATACCTAAGTATGAGAGTTACAGCCGTGATAACACATAGGAAGACACAAATTTTTATCATTTCATAAATATTTATTAACAAACATCGCAACTGGTAGCACCGGTGCCAATGTCAACTCAAACTCTATAGATCCAGAATCCTTCTCCATTCTTTCCTTCTTTTATTCATCTCTCATCCTTCTTTCGTTCCTCCTTTGTTGCACTCTGTGCTCTTTTTTACAGTCGAGACCCCCCTAATGAGGGGACCTAGACACCCCGCACTACTTATAATCATCATATTCGAACTCACGACCTCGATAACCCTATCAAGACACCTACATTGTTGTTATACGGGAATGTTTATTAAATCGCACCGCAGCTCAAGCACCGGTTCCGATCCAACTCCCCAATTCACATATCAACGTATTTCTAAGAAATTCACTCTGAATCCTCTCACCAAATTTCACCAATTACGAACACTTCGATTTTTAAGAGGTGGTCCCCTCAGGGGACCACGCGGGACGTAACCTTGGTCTACCGACGAGTTACCTCCCTCATTAACACCACCTCCAAATTTAACCCAATACGATAACCCTTAACCACTGTAGACTATTATATGACTCAGAAACTGGATCGAAAAGCAACACATGGCGCGATCCGAAGTCAAAGGCGTCAAAAAAACGATCCTTACCGGATCGTTTTTCGCTCAGATTCGATTTCCTTCGGAAAATCGAATTTTCGATTAATAATAATAATAATAATGTGCTTGTGGTATGCGCAACGCGCCTCATCGGAGTCGGTCTTCGGTCACAGACCTTCGGTCTGTTTACCTCCAAATGGTCGTGCCAAACGCTGCGTGGCCAACCGCACCCACGCAGATCAGCACACAGCGTAAAGCGCAATATTCGCGTCCATCCTCAGGGGACCCCCTCTAGTCTACATCCTACAGACTTAAATTTCACAGGATCGCCTTACCCATACTAGATTATATCCAAGTTCAGACCAAGATAACTCTATTCCTCATATCGAAAGGCTGAGAGCTCAAAACGTAGCTCACATTACAAATATATATTATATTATATTATATATAATTATATATATATATATAATATAATAATAATATATATATATTATATATATTATATATTAAATATTATATTATTAATTATATATATATATATAGTATATATATAATAAATATAATTATAATATATATATATTATATTTATATAATATATATTATATATATATATATATACATATACTATATATATATAACTACTATAATAGCCAGCCCCACAAGCAGCAACAATAAATCTAAAAAACTACGATTAGCTACAGGGAAAAAAGGAATACATTTTGGAATCCTGGTAAAATAATCTGCATAAAAAACTGTATTAAAAAATAAATAAATAAATAACATATTCCCTATTTTTTTTTAGGGCTCGAGCGCGGGGCAGAGGGGTTACGAAGTCCCCCCCCTCGTACACCATTAAGGCGAGATGACGTGTTGTAACCAAATTACCCAACAAAGTGTTTTCCATAATTAAAAATATATATTATTACATTTTTGCTAACTAAAATTTACCAAGATTCAAAATGCATATTATTTTACTAAGCTATCATACTTGGTAAATATGGGCTTTCGGTAATTATCTATCATATGACGAAATCATTAATGAATGTTGGATCTCATTTAAAATTGTACAGGATTCCAAAAAGTATCCTTTTCGAAGCTTATATAAGATTTTTAGATTTTTGTCTGCTTCTTGTGAGGGACCACTTATAATATATATAATAATATATATATAATATATTATAATATATATAAATATATTATATATATATATTATATATACTATATTATATAATATATATTATATAATATATATATCAGTAATAAAATGCTTTCCCGATATATATATATATATTTACGATATATATATATTAAATATATTATAATATATATATAATTATATATTATAGTATATATAATATATAATATAATATATTAATATAATATTATATAATAATACTAATTATATATGTAATGGCCAAGGTTCTCTACCCTACCTCTTACTATAATAACTATGTATACTTAATATATGCATCCGTACATTAAACATTTTAATTATTATTTTATAATTAAAGAGAAAAATATTTAACGACTCTTCCGAATGACTCCATTGTTGTAAAAATGAGTCACTGAAATGCTAACCGAGAATGCCTGGCATTTGAGGAGCCAAGGGCACTTAGCGTTCATACCTAAGAAGAGATGACTTAAGTTGAAGATCTCAAGTTCATAAGAAGACAGAGGTCCGCACTGAGTTCGGCTTGCTTAAACAAGGCTCCGGAAATTGTGTTTATCGTATAAAAATCTTATATGTTAACCTTCACCAATATTACTAAATAACTGTGAAACGCTTGTGTTAACTCTTAACATTATACTATCTATACTACCTGATTTAATCTAGTCTTAGAAATAAATAAAAAATAAAAGTATTACCCCTTTTCACTTACCAATGTATATAATCTCAAGGGTTAATGCAAAAGAAATGCTACCTTTCCAGAGTACGTGACACTCCATACCTTAACTAGATCTGCAGAGTGCTTCAAACCAAGTAGCATTATTCATAACAAGTGCCTATATAGACAGTGAAGTGAGAAACAAAGTGCCAATATCAAAACACAACACACACAAAAAAAAAAAAAAAAAAAAAAAAAAAACACAGTTCAAACCTTCTTATGTACTTTAATAAGATCACCTATCGACTAAGGCTTAAAACTTTCCCCTAAACGAAAAAAGAAACCGTTAAAATTTGCCCAACTTTAAGAAGTTTCACCCAAATTGAAACAAGAAGCAAAATGACTCTAACTTGGCCTGAAATCTCAAGCCCCAACCTCCTGTCCCTCACGAATTTCTCCAAAATGGGGGAACAAGGAGGCAGACAACCTTTCTCAAAACGGACAAGGAGAATCTTCAAACCAGGGAGAACAGCTCAAATATAGACATACAAAAAAAAACCGGAAAGAAATGATTTCTCTAATTGAACAATCACAAATCTAATGAAGACAATATACGAGACAAGGAACTCTACAATCAACATTGACAGTCAAAATTCAAGGCAGGGAAACGCTTAGACTCCCATGCTCGACACAAAGCCAACGGGAAATAAATACGTGGCCACAAAATACTGCACTTTAAACGGACAAAATTTTATCATTACGAGGTAACCAAATTTTAGAAATAATTTTACATATTCCATTATTAATAATCTCACCCCACCTATCATAGACAAATGGTCTGATAATAAACCCCTAATTTTTACCGACCACCCGCCCTACAGCACTCATCCTATACAACTCACAAACATTTAAGACCTACTTAATAAAACACACATAAATCATAGCCCGAACACATTACAATAAGACCCCTCGAACGAAATACAACTCACTAAAACCGGTACGTCATGCCAAATACACCACTCAATCAAATATACCTTCACGCGAACTCCACCGCCAACCACACCCCATCTACATCAACATCTCCACACCAAACAGCCCTCACCCTTATCACAACCAAATGACTACTATCTCACAATCCGTCAAAATAACTACCACCCACACAACCATCAAACCGCATCAAGCCAAGCACATGGCTACATAAATCACTATCTAATGAACTTAATATCCATAATACCGTGAACATAGCCATAATAGTACCAGACATTCGCTGCATACTTATCGGTATAGGATGTTGGGGGTTTACTTAGGAGGTGATTCCGACATATCCAGGTGAGGAGATATGTATTCCATCGAAGAAGAAGTACCTTACGCCTAACAATTATCTAGACAAAGCCTGCTACAGGAAAGTGAATTAATTCTCTTAATAACATAATATAATATAGGCTCTAAAATCAAACGGTTACTAAATCACTCACAACACACAGACGAACATTCAGTAATTTTGACAACACACCATTCAAAATAACTCTGAGATAATTATAATAGAAAATGTCTGAATCATAGTGAATTTGTTTAATAATTATAATATAATAGAAAACGTCATCGTAGAATACATAGTAAAATATGTTAGCAAATAACTTAATAATGAAACATGCTAGTTAATAGAACTCTATTACGAGAACCGAAATTAGGGACGAGAATGTAATGCTATTGCTGTACACTCTATCTCCAGAGACGACTCTGCTTGGGATTGTCGTTCCCCAATGACAGCATTCATCCTCACTAGACTGAGACAGAAGAAGACGGAGCAAAGCTAGAATTATTACAGTTATGTAGCTCTTCTCATCGAACAGCAGATAGTTAAGTACAATAGTAGAAATGGGATATCTGAAATACTATAATGAAGCGAATCCAGGGGGCGGGAAAGAGTATCGTAGCGCTCATAACTTGAATGCTCAGGAGAGAGTTGAGGAAAGAACGAAGACACTAAATTATATCCACAATTAATAATAAAATAATAATATTAATAATAATAAACAATAAATAATAATAATAATAATAGGACTAATAATAATAATAAAAATAATAATAATAATAATAATAATAATAATAATAATAATAATAATAATAATAATAATAATAATAATAATAATAATTAATATAAATAATCAATAATAATAATAAATAATAATAATGAAATAACGAATAATAAGTAACAATTACTAATAATAATATAATGATCATGATAGCGACGATTATGATGAGTTCACTCATATAAATTTTGGAAGCCTAAAGGATACAACTTTTAAAAAAAAACTGGTTACATGTTGGATCTCGAGCTAGCAGGGGCGTTTTTTAGAAATTTTATTCCATTTACTGATAGCAGAAGTCATAATAATTATTTTAATAAGTTGGAAGTTACTTTAATTTATAACACCTTCAAAGCAGATAGAGTGGGTAAATAGATCAGTGCCTCCTGTGCACGGACATGTATCTATAAATAGAATATTAATTAAGATGAATATTGGCTTGGAAAGCAATTGAATTATGCCATTCCTTGCCGAAATTAATTTCAATATTTTGCGTATGCTTTTTTAGAGAAATATGGGTTCATTATCGACTTCAATTATGATTACATGATTGATCGAAACACTTCGTATAATTTTCAATAGATAATGAAGACTTCTAGCTTCCTCACGTCAATGCGAAATTCTACTACTTACCCTTATCTTGTTAACTTTAATGATCATTTTATCTCTTGAAATTAAGACTTTACTTATGTTATGTAATCCGGTTATTGACATCGAATATAAGAATAGTGTCAGAGTATGTAGAATCATACCGCGTTATATATGTTTATTAATAGTATTGTAAAATAAAATTTTGAATATTCAATAATGTCAAATAACTACTCAAAAAAAAAAAAACAAAAAAAAAAAAAAAAAAATAAAGTGTAAGGCAGGTTTCTCATTGACCTATAAAAATTATAAATAACTATGACATTTAAGATCCATCCGCTACATTTAAATTTTAATTATATTCTTATTAGTAGAAAATATATATATATATACTTATCGAATGACTCCATTTTAGCACAAATGTTTCCTTCCATCAGACTAATCTAGACATGCTGCAATATTCAAGAATCCAGTGCAGTAGACGTCTCATCCATAGAAGGAGAGCGTTAAGTAAGATCTCAATCATAAGAAGAGAGTCGCATTTGACGTGTGACTTGTAAAAGCCGGAAAAGTTGGTTTGATTATAAAAAATATGATGTTACATTCAGCATATATTATTAATACTGTAACGGCCCATGTGTTAACTCTCTTAACATTTATATATTACTACCGATTTAATTAGCTTAGAAATAAATAAAAAGTAATACCCTTTTCCATTCCACAGTATTAATTCTTGAAGTTTAGACTACAGTTAATTGTATTATAATATATAATATAAACTAATTAATATATATACTCTTATAAATTTTGTTGTTACTAAAAATATATTTATTTTGTAAATTGAAACATTGATATAATTATATTTAGTAGTAATTAATTGGCTACAAGTCAACAATTGTATCTTAAAAAACATTTGAGTTGTAACTCGCATTAAAAACGGCTTCCAAATACGAATAACGTCGACGTGTAATAAGAAAGTAAAAATAAATTAGTTCTATTGTTGTCGTTAATTGTTTGAAAAGTGTTTTTCTTTTTTTCATAATATTAATAAATACAATATTCTTATTACCAAAGAGTCGTAACTCGGAATCCAAAATGAGGCTTATTACTTTCTCTCTATCCAGTGCTTACGCCAGAATTGGGGGGGGCGGGTGATATACATCCCTACCTCGCAATAATTGAATCAAAATTTATCATATGAAAGCAATAAAAAGAGATGAAAAAAAATGAAAATAAATCGAACTGGAAAATTGATTCCCTACTTCTAGAAAGGAAAAATCCAGTCCCACTTTTTTTTTTTTCTTTTTTATTTGCTAGTGTATGTGTGTAAATTGTGGCCCTTGTAAGTTCTGAACGTGGCTTCTCTCTCTTTTTTATTGGAAAAATTACGTATCCTTCATTTAATAAATCATTAAATTAATTCCCTTATCCTCTTTTTGTTTAACATTCCATTTTATCTATAAAAGGTCGTATACACATAGTCTACATTTTAATTTCAAACTGTGGTATTTTATTTACAGAACTCTGAAATCTTTACTGTAAAATAAATCGTTGCTTCGGTGATTTTTTAAAATCTTTGCTTACACCGATATTGAATTGTCATGAACCACACGTAGAACGAAGATGCTAAGAGCTCATCGGGCAAAGCTGCGGAATTGGGACTTCCGAACGTCGGAGGAGTGTTCGTCGTACTCATCGGTGGTATGGGAATATCAGCAGTTACAGCCATATGTGAATTTCTATGTTATGCTCGTGAACTAGCTACAGATGAAAATGTAAGCCTCTTTTATTATTATTATTATTAGAAGTTATGCTAACAGTTCAGAGGTTGCAGCGATTTCTCGAAAAGTATAAGAGCTATGGGGTCTGAAACTTTGGAACCTATTCTTTTACCCTTGTTGGGGTTTCTAAAGGGGGACAAATTTCAAGTTTTAGGATGTAGGGGGGGTCTGCTTCTGAAAGCGTAGCTCAAAATATCGCTTACGCCCTTGTTGTGGTTTAAGGTAAAGGTAAAGGTATATATATATATAAGAAGTATATATACATACATATTATAAATATATTAATCAAATGAATTGAATTGTTTAAAACAACGTTTTTTACGTATTCACAGTCATCTTCTCGGTTCTTTTTCTTAAAGATAATTCAGTCTGTCCGATATATATCTATGGTAAGAGCGACGTATCGTGCCAATTTGAGGTAAGATGGAGGTAACCCGTATACGAAGAAAAACCCGTATCCTCTACAATCCCACCCCATTAAAAATCATGTTCGTATATATTGAAATTTAGTGAGACAGGAATCAGAGTGTAATTTAGAAAGAATTTAGTATTGGAATCTGAGGAGTTGGCTCCAGCACCGGTGCTGAGTTAAACTCTGAATAAACAGTCGTATAACAACAATATTGATGTGCTTATATCGGTTATCGAGACCGTAGAGCTTGAATATGATGGTTAAAAGTCCGTATAGGGTGTCTAGAACCCCCCATATAGAGGGTCTCTGGCTTTCAAACCTGAAATATTGACATAGAACGACGAAACTTGGTATACATCTTTCTTATGATGCATCCAGAGTAAATAACTTAAAAAAAGTTAAAAAAAAAAAAAAAAAAAAATTTTAAAATTTAAAAAAATTAAAAAAAAAAATTTATTTTTTTTAGTTTATAACTTAAAATTTTTTTATATAAATCAAACAGTCTCCAGAGCCTCCTGAGCCTCCCTAGCCTCACGATCCTCCCCATCTATGATCTATTGATTCATGTTATATTTTGTATAACATAACCCAAAACTTTCATTTATTTTTTGTCTTATATGCTTTAAACAGTTTGTTTTTACTAAAATTTTACGCTTTTCATATATATAATTTAAGAAATTTGTGTTTTTACATACTCTAAACCTGTAAATCAGTAAATCAAACCATCTTCCCATCCCCTCCCTACCCAACCCTGGATATTTTTACATTAACACAGTAATATTTAGCAAAATTTTATCATAACCTTGTCTAATTATCATACTAATCAATGAATATATGCTAACGTAACAAAGTTTTCACTTCAATAATGCTAACGTGCCATAATCAGAACTAAGAGTATAATGTACAACGACAAACCTAACACACCCTACTCACACTTTTTTCAAACATATCTCTAACATATCGTTGTAATTTACATTAACATAGTAACATTTAACAAAGTTTTATCATAACATTGTGTAATTATCATACTGGTAAATGAATATATACTAACGTAACAAAGTTTTCATCTCAATAAAGCAAACATAGCATCAAATGAACTACTAATATAATGTACAATGACAAAACCTAACATACCTCACGCTTGAATAAACTGCTAACAATATCAAAGTTCCATACTTAACAAGAGTAAAGTGACTAACAATGCATACAGAACGAACAGGCGCGAAACGGATGCAGTAAATAATTATTTAATAAATCCATACTGCACTGATTGTTTATTTATCTACTTATTTTTTCAAATTTATATTTTCATTTCTTTTTTAAAACAAACCTTCTGTATGCTTAAACTTTTATTTATTTTTAATTTATTTCTTTAAAACTTTTTTTTTTTTAAAAAACTTTTTTTATTTTAATTTCATTTCTTTAAAACTTTTTTTTTTTTTTTTTTTTTAAACTTTTATTTAAAACTTTTTGTTTTTAAAAAACTTTTAATTTTTAATTTTATTTCTTTAAAACTTTGTTTTAACTAAAATTTTTATTATTTTTATGTTTTTAACGTAAAAAATTTACATTTATACATACACTAAAACATTAAATCAGTAATTCAAACCATCCATCCCATCATCCCCAACTCATCCGTGATCTATAGATCTATTGATCTATTAGGATATCAGCTGAAATAACAAAGTTTTACCACCGTTAAAGTTAAACTACGAACATGACATACTTAACACATAGTTGCCGTACGAATAAACAGCCATCACTAGCATCTTAACCAATAAAGTTTACATGGAGGGGAAGGTAAAACAAGTTTTCATTTTTTATAACATATAATTTTCATTGAAAAGAGCATTACATAAATACATAAACAAAAACATACGTTTTATTTTAAACATATTAATTCATCTAATCAAGGGATAGGGGATTCTGCATAAATTGAGCAAGTTCTATATATTTCTCCAGAGATTCAACACCCTTTGAAAGGATGTAAGTATAAATACTGCTGATGCATTAGTCCATTCTTCGGCATACATAGGTTCAGTAGCATGTAGTCTCTCGTTCCAGAGAGAAGTAAACGTATACTTGTTGATAGTTATTAACGTATTCCTGTATATCGCATCATAGGGTAAACCACATGTTTCTTTGTAAACATCATAGATTACACCGTGAGCTATATGAATTAAGTCTTCGAGTATGTCGACCTCTTTAAGATGAGACGTTAATTCATTTTTCATTTAAACCAAAGCTGTAATATTTTCAGATGATTGAACAGTGAAACCTATACATGTACGCGCGAATGTGACAGCATTGAGGGGATTCCAATAGTTGCGGACATCAATACTTTTAACATTAGCAGAGTCGGTGAAAACAACCTCTATTCTATTATAACCTCTCACACTGTCACCTCTGATAGATATTTCACCTGGAGACGATCCAGCAGATGATGCGTACTCAGCCTTTCTCCATGCTTCTGTGGCATCGATAATCTTGATGAATTCTTCAACCGAAATGAATAAAGGTCTATTATTTGCACCTCCAAATGGAATGCAGGTAATATATCGCTCTCCATTCGTTTGACGAAAAAATATAAATACCACATCATTGGGTATTACGAAGGCCCTCGTAAAGATATTTCTAACGTGCTTAGGAACAGAATGAGATGTCATCATACCAGCACAGCGAAAAATGTCTTACTGACGAAAATCGTATGTATAAACAGACTCAAAAGGTAATGAGATTCTTTATTTCGACCAATCAGAAGAAAGTAAACAAGTATAGGATGGACGAACGAATCATATTGGTTCAAATAATACAATGTACAGTCGCTATACCCTAACCGTTTTCTGTTCATGTTTGTATTTTCATGTTCAGACTTTACAGTCGATTCATTTTTTGTTCGTATTTATATTTTCAAACCCCTGTCTTACGAGCAATTCGTTTCACTTTTTGTATTTGTATTTCCCGTTTCACTAGAGTTATCAGATGCAATTAGAGAAATTGTTCTAACATTTCATTTCTTTAAAACCTTTTGTTTTTGAAAAACTTTTATTTATTTTTAATTTTATTTCCTTAAAACTTTTGGTTTTTAAAAAAATTTTATTTCTTTTTTAATTTTTTCTTTAAAACTTTTTGTTTTTAAAAAACTTTTATTTCTTTTTTAATTTTTTTTTTAAAACTTTTTGTTTTTAAAAAACTTTTGTTTATTTTTAATTATATTTCTTTAAAACTTTTTGTTTTTTAAAAAAACTTTTAATTTTTAATTTTATTTCTTTAAAACTTTTTTGTTTTAACTAAAAAATTTACACTTTTCAAGTTTATAGAGTAAAAAATTTGTGTTTTACCATAACATAAAACGGTAAATCAGTGAACCAGTAAATCAAACAACCCCTCCTTCCCCCCTTCCTGTCCCAACCCTGATCTATTGAGGTACTGATCGATTGATCTATTGATCTGTTGACTCCAGTCATATTTCGAGTATCATTTTGGATAAACGTAGCATAAAAATGTTCTTTTCATACTAACCCCGAATATATGTTGACATAACAAAGTTTTCACATCAATAAAGCTAACATAACATAACCTGATGTAAGAATATAATGTATAACATCAAATCTAACATACCTTAGACACGAATAAACAGTCAACATTAACAAAGTATCATACTTAACAATAGGAAAGTAACTGTCATTTGCAAACAGATCGTACCCTATTCACACTTTTTTCAAACATATCTCTAACATATCACTGTTATTTTACAGTAACATTGTACCATTTAACAAAAATTTATCATAATCTAACCTATTTATCATACTGACCAACTAATATATGCTAACGTAACAAAGTTTTCACATCAATAAAGCTAACATATAACCTGAACTAAGAATATAATGTACACCACCTCAAACCTAACACAGCTTAAATACGAATAAACAGTTAACATTAACAAAGTTTCATACTTAACAACAGTAAATTAACTAACATTGCATACGGAACGTACCCTATTCATACTTTTTTTCAAACATATCTCTAACATATCAGTTATTTTTACATTAACATAGTAACATTTAACAATAATTTACCATAACCTAACCTAATTATCATACTGGTCAACGAATATATGATGACGTAATAAAGTTTTCATATCATTAAAGCAAATATATCATAACCTGAACTAAGAATATAACGCACAATGACAAAACCTAACATACCTTACGCTCGAATAAACTGCTACCAATAGCAAAGTTCCACACTTAACAACAGTAAAGTAACTAACAATGCATACAGAGCGAACAGGTACGAAACTGATGTGGTTCCTGTTTCACTAGAGTTATCAGATACAAGTTGAGAAATTGTTCAAACTCCTCCCACTTTTCGAAACATTACGCAATACCTATGATTCTTGTTTGGTTCGTTTTCGAAACATTAAGCTATACATCTGATTCTTGTTTGTCACAGGGTCAACATAACAAATTTATTAAAAACATTTTATGTTTTTGCTAATGTCTTTATGTTTTATAACATAAGCATAGTAATTTTTTTTTTATCTATTAGGACAGTGGTTCCCAACCTTTTTTAATGTATCACCCACATTCAGCTAACTGTACTTCCCATCACCCCATCCCCTTCATAGGGAAAGAAAATTTTAATATATATATATATATATATATAAAAAAGGTATATATATATATATATATATATATATATATATATATATATATATATATATATATATATATATATATATATATATATATATATATATATATATATATAAATTAATATATATATATATAAATATATATATATATATATATATATATATATATTTATATATATATATATATATATATATATATATATATATATATATATATATATATATATATATATATATATATATATATATATATATATATATATATTTAAAAAAGGCATAGCAAAGATTTAGAAATTACATAAAAATGAATTACGAGTAGCTGTGTAATTTACTTACTTTTTCACTTAATGGCTGCCTTGGGCTTGATGAGACTTTGCAAGGTCTTCAATATTAGGCTCAATGTTGGTCAGTCGAAGTCGTAAGTCCCCTCTTTGAGTAATGTTTAGTTTAATTCGTTGTTTTGTAAGAATTTGCAACACTGCACTAAATCCTTTCTCCACTAAATATGATGAAGGGAAAACAAGTAAAAGTAATTTCAATTCCTGCCAAAGTTTAGGATAATTGTTTTGCATTTTGGGCCAAAATGCTGTATAACCAACTTGATTAAAATGTATTTTAGCTTCGATATCATTTTATAATTTCTTCACGTAAATTTTGGTGAATAGAAGAAGCATCATAAAGAAATGAACTTAACGACCCCATGATATCAGGTATTTCAAGTTCACTAAGATCTTTAAATCTTGTAATAAAGTCTTCTTTCAGAGTGTCCAAGTGAGAGCAATAGCATTCAATATCTGTATCCAAAATTAATATCTTATCATTGTTATGTATAACTTGTAGACTTGGAAACTGCAGAAATCTTTCCTAGCTAAGCTGTCTTTGTAAAAGGGTGATTTTCTGATAATAGAAGTTTAAAAGATTTAATAAGATTTATGTTATTTCCCTGCAATTTGATATTGATTTCATTTAGTTTGGTGAAAATATCTGAAAGATACGCAATGTCAACACTTTTATTTCTTAAATTATCATGCAATTTCTTATCACGTGAATTAGGAAATTCTAGGACAGTATCGTAAAGAACATTGAAGCGATTCCAACAGTTACCATTTGAGAGCCATCGTACATCGGTATGCAGTAATAAACGTTCAAAATTCTCTTCATTTTCGTGGCATAGCTGTCGAAAGAAACGGTCATTTAAAGAGTG
>JABUQX010021067.1:2500-38212 GCA_015478945.1 Trachelipus rathkii | reverse complement strand
GTTATTATATATCTTATGATATTAATTAATTAACATTTTGTTTATTTATTGTACTCAATTTATTATTATACATGCTTTTCTTATTGTTTCATTTTTATAAAAAATTATTAGACATTTATTATACTTTACCTTAAAGCAATAAATCAGTAATCAAAACAACCTACACTCGAGACGCTCTCCACATACCTAATACTACCATATTAGATCTATTGAATTACTATATTGATACCTATGGATCTTAAGATTTAGATCTATTTGTATTATGGTCTAGATTGTTCTATTAATAATATTGTATTTTCATTCCAAGAATTTTATAATGACATAGACATCAAGATAAGCCTTCTCTGAAAATCGTTAATATCGCCTTATATTTGTTCTGCGTAGAGTGTACTATGTGTTCTCTCGCGGTTTTGTCAACATTTTCCGCATTCTTTGATCTCTAAACTAGCTTTATCTCTTTTTTATGTTTATAACTTAAAAATTTGCATGTTTTACAATACCCATAGCAGCTAAATCAGTAACTCAGTAATCACTCACCTCCATGTCCACCCGAATCGCCACCATTAAGCCCAGTGACATCTATTTTATATCTATTGAGATCTATTGATTTCTATGCTGAATGTAATTTGCTATATTGATCTATTGATTCAAAGTCATATTTTTTGTATAACAATAACACAACTTTATTTTTATTTTGTTTTGTTTCTTTAAAACGGTTTTCGTTTTTTACTAAAAAATTATTCTGTTTCATGTTTAAAAAACTTAAAAAAATTTGGCATAATTACATACCCTATAAGCGAAGCAGTAAGAGTTCGAGTAAGAAATCGAGTTAACCATCAACACCTGTGCGAACGCCGCTCCATACCCTGCATACCGCTTCTGTCGCAACCTTATTGATCTATTCGATAAGCTATTGATCCTGATTGATCCCTATGAATTCAAGTCATATTTTCTTTGTATAATATAACAAAAACTTTTTATTATTTTTGTGGTTCTTGTTCTGTTCTCTCTAAACCTATTTTTCGTTTTTCTCATTCACATATCTTTAGCTTGAGTTAAATCGAAAATTGCTTTAATATTTGTTTTTAAACTAAAAAAATTTATTTGGTTTTTTATGTTTTTTATTTGTAAACTTAAATAATTAGTATCATATTAAGATTACCAAAAAACGTCAGTAAAATCAGTGCTAAATATATTAAGTGGAACTGCCCATCCAATACCCTTCCTTTCATTCCATGCCCAATCTTCCAATGAAATTTAATTGAGTCTAAATGATCTACTTGTACATATCAGGTCTTCCGTTCTACTAACTAATTTATCTACCTTAAATTTAAAATAGACAACAAAACTTTTTATTTATATATTTTCTGATTTTGTTTCTTCCATCAATCTTTATCGTTTTTTTACTAATAAAAAATTATTATTCTTTCTTATGTTTATAACTTAACAAAATTTACATTTTTACATTCCGTTAAAGCAGTAAATCAGTACAGGGCATTAATCAAACTGGCCGCTTTCCTCATTTACCCTCCTACCCATACTTCGCCATGATCTAATTGATTTCTATTGATCTATTTGATCTTAATTGAATCTTTCGATTTCAAATCGGAGGATTTTGCTGAATAACATATACTTATAAAACTATTTATTTATTTATTTGTGTTTCATGTTTTCGTTAAAACATTCATGTATTGACTTAAAATATTATTAATTTATTTGTTTATATATTATGCTTTAAATATTCATTTCGAGTATTTCATAAACAAAACTTTCTTTCTCTTTTTAAGTTTTATAAACTTAAAAAATTCTACAAAATTCTTCGAGGTACTAAAATAGGCAAAAAATCAGCCTAAATCAGTAAATCAAACTGTCCCTCCATACCCTCATACCCCTCCTGTCCATCATTGATCTACTGAGCTATTGTCTATTGATCTATTTGAATTCAAGTCCAAATTTCTGGGTAATAACTAACACACAACTTTTATTTAATTTTTGTTTTTGGTTTACTAAAAATTTTGCTCCTTTTTTATTAAAAAATTAGTTCTTTTTTTATGAGTTTAATAAAAACACAAAAATTCCCTGGGCGTTTTTACATACCTTTAAACGGTGCTAAAATCAGTAAATTCAGTAATCAAACTACTCCAGCCATCCCTCATACGCTTCTGCTGATCGATTTATAATTGGACCAATTGTTGATTCAGATATTGAACTAATTGTCTATTGATCTATTGATGCAATTATCGATTTTGATATATTTGCAGATAATTAAAAAAATAATAATTTTTTGTTTGTTTTCATTCAGCAAACGATTATGTTTTTACCAATATTTTATCTATTTATATGTTTATAAAACGTAAAAAATTTGCCGTTTTAACATACCCTAAAGGCAGTTAAATGTCAGTAAATCAGTAACAATCAAAACATGTACTCCAGCCAATCCCTCATACCATTCCATGATCTCATTGTCTATTGCATCGAATTATCTAATTGGGGATTTCAAGTCATATTTGTATAACATAACCAAAAACTTTTTTTATCTTTTGTTTTGCTTCTTTCAACATTTCTTTTCACCTCATAAAAAATTATCTTTTATTATTGTTTATTAATTTTGCTTTTAAAATATTTTGTTTTTACACAAAAAATAATTATTTTATTCATTATGTTTATAACTTAAAAAATTGTTGTTTCACTTACCATACCATTTTATTTTTGTTTTTTTAATATATTTATTAATAAGGCATTAATAAATCAGTAAATCTTAAGTTATAAATCGAACTGTTCCACTCCATACCCTTACCTCTGCCATGATCTATTGTCTATTTACGATTTACCTATTGATCTAGTGATTCAAATCATTTTGTATAACATAACGCAAACTTTTATTTATATTTTGTTTTGTTTCTTAAAAAATTCAGTTTTTATACTTAAAAAAAATTATTTTATTTATTGCTTATTCCTGTTTAAATAAATTTTGTTTTTACTTAATAAAAAATTTATTCTTTTTATGTTATTAACTTAGAAAAAAAATTTGCATATTTACATTTACCTAATAAAGACAGTAAATCATAGTAAAATCAGTAAATCAAGACTGGCCCTCCATACCATCATACCGCTTGGCCTGTGATCTAATGATACTGAATCTATATTTGAGTCTATTGATCATTGATTAAATTCAAGTCATTATATTTTGTATAACATATCACAAAAAACTTTTATGATTATTTATTTTGTTTGGTTTTCTTTAAACATTTATGTTTTTACTATAAAATTTATTTTATTTACTGTTTTAATTTGCTTTTATAATATTAATTTATGTTTTTTTAAGCAAAAAATTTATCATTCCTATTATTTTATGTTTATAAACATTAAAAAATTGCAATATTTACATACCTTAAAGCAAGTAACATAGTAAATCAGTATAAATAATCAAACTTGCCCTCACTACCCGCTCGTATTCCTATGTGGATCTATTGGATTTAAACTATTTACGGATCTATATTGATCTATTGATTCAGGACCTGATAAGAAGGTTTTATTTATGACATAAAACAATTCAGTTACGTTGTTTTATAAGCTTTAAACCATTATGTTTTTTTACTAAAAAAAATTTTTATTTTGTTTAATTTTCGGCTTTAAATAATTTTGTTTTTTTTTACAAAAAAATTTATTCTTTTTATGTTATAACTCTTTAAAAAATTTGCAAATATATTTTTACATGGAATACCTTAATAGGCAGTAAAGTTCATAAATATCAGTGGCAACTATTAATCAATATCTAGCCCCGGGCTCCTATTACAACCTTCGATAATCCCTTACTAGAACTGATCTATTGATCTTAATTGATACTATTTGATTCTATTGATCCTTATTGGTTCAATTCCCGTCATATTTGTGTATAACATAAACACAAAACTATTTATTTGATTTGTTTTGTTTTCGTTAATAGAAAATGTTTGTAATAACGATAAAATAAAATTACATATTTTATGTTTCGTTATTATTTTGCCGGTTTAAATATTTTCGATACTATGAATAATCTTAAAAAAAATTCTATACTTTTTAAATTTAAAAACTTAAGTCAATTTGCATTTTTTACCTACCCTTTAAAGCAGTAAATTCAGTAAATCATACATACTTCTAAACTACCTTTCATTCATACAATCCGCTTCTTGGGTCATAATTAAATCCTTACTGTGATCTAATTTGATCTACTTGCACTTTCCTATTTTAGAATTCTTTATTCGCATCATATTGATTCAAGTCATATAATTGGCTGGATTGATAAAATATTACTAAAAAATAGCCTCAACTCGGCATGTATATTTATACTTAATGGTATTCGGCTTATTCTTATAAACTTTCTCGGGTGTTTTACTAAAAAAATTTATTACTTATATCATAAATTAATATTATCAATTAAAAAAATTTGCATATTTTACATATACCCCGCTTAAAGTACAGTACAATCTTAGTAAATAAATCAGTATCAATACTAGGAATCAGTCCACCCTCTAACTACCCTTTCAGTGATTAATTTATAAGATCTAATTGATCTATCTGATCTTATATATTGATCTACTGATTCAAGCTTTCAATTGTAAAAAACTTTTTAATTCAGGATTTTTTTTAATATTCTCCCTTTAATAAATACATTTCTTTTTTAACTTCAAATTTATTTCATTTTAATGCTATTCTTGCAACTTTAATAAAAATGTACATTTTACATAACCCTATATAAGCTTTCAATTAAATATCATGTTAAATCAGTAAATACAAACTGCCATCCTTTACCCTATACTACCGCTTCCAATGATCTATTGATCTATTGATTACTTTATTTGTTATTGATTTCTATTGACATTAATTTTGATTATTCAATAATCTCAATAACTTTTAATTTATTTTGAGTTTTGTTTTAACAATTTAAACAATTTAAATCTTGTTTATATCTATATAGTAAATTTTTATTAGATCTATAATAATGTTTATAATTTAGAAAAATAAATTGCATTTTTTATACATACTCTTAGCAGTAAATACAGTATAAATCAGTAATCACTGCCTTCCCAGCCACCTTTAAATGATCTAATTGAAGTCTATTGATCTATTGATTATTCTATATTGATTCATGTCTCTTATAATATAGTTTATTTTTTGTATAACATATAACATAAAAATAATATTTGCTGTAGCTATTGTTGTTGAATTGTTGTTGCGTTTGTTGATGCATTTGTTGCCAAGTTGTTGATAGAGTTTGTTGTTGTTTCGAAGAGTGTAGCCGTTTAAGATTATGTTGCAATCCTGGTTGGCATTTGTTATGTTGTTGGTTAGTTGAAACATGATTTTTACTGTATATTGGTTGTTTGGTTGTTGTTTTGTTGGATTAATGACCTTGTTCTTTAGTTCGTAAATATGTGGTGTGTGGGGTTGTGTTAAATATATCATAATTACGGGGTAAGTTACTACCCATTGAAAATATACACACACTTTTTCACATCCATATTCTGTAGATAATAATTTTAAGGTGGTATTTATTTTGGCCTTTTGGCTCCTAGAAGGTTTTATAATAAATCGATAGATCATTTTTCGATGGTTTCACATCGGGATTTATCGACTGTTTTTTTACCCTATATCGATGTTAAATGCGTCTTTCTACGTGCTCCTGGTTGACATGCAAAAATATATATAGCGAAGGAGTATGATTTATATATATCATTCAGTTCTTTGTCCGATATATCACGTCGTAGTTACGCATCCATATTGGAGGAACCTGGAATCCTCGGTATGACTTTAGGATATATAATAGTAATATATATATATATATATATATATATTATCACATATTATATATATAATATATATATTTATATAATTATATATACTCCTTATATATATATATATATTACCTCACTATAGATATACCAAATTAAACCTAAGTTCCAGGTTCACTCAATACTTCATGTTTTAGTCACTTTTTAATCTATATACAGGTTTTTCAGATCAGTTTTTTCAGATTATATTTTCAGAATGGACAACTCAGAGCCACGTAGAAAGAGCCGATTGTACACGTCGATATATGGGGTATTAACCAAACATTCCGATCAACTCGATTGAAACCATCAAAATGAATCTATGCGTTATTTAAAAACGCTTCTAGGAGCCAAAAAAAGGCCACCATTTTAACCTTAATATTTCTTAGAGATCATGTTTGAAAAAGTGTTGTTATATTTTCCATTTAACTTGAACGCTAATGGAGGATCATAAACTCTTATAGTTAGAGGCAGACAACAAACATACAACAACACAGACAACAACATACCAACACAACAGACAACCACCACTTCTTTAAGCTTACAATCAACGAGACAAGTAAACAACTAACGTAAACCCTTTCAACAACAACAACATCAACAAATGACAAACAATGCCATTGGAACAAACGGGATAACGGCCCTCATCCTTGCATACAACACAACATAGGGATCAGACAAGGGGCTTCACCAAATCCGCAAATCAATACCGGCGATATACATATTACAAATAGGGTTGCGGTTTAATTTGGCACCAAATTAGGCGCCTCCTCTGAATTTCCCAATTCACAACAATATAAGCTCTACAGCAATCAGGAATAATTTATTTTATTTATGTTAATACAATTAAAACCATACACAATATGACAGAATCAATTAGATCAGTAGATCCAATAGCTCAATGGATAGGAAGATGGCTTGAAGGCAGTTTGATTTACTGATTTACTGGATTTAACTGCGTTAAGGTATGTAAAAAAAGCCAATTTTTTTTACAGTTATAAACATAAAAAGAATAATTTTTATAGTAAAATAATTTATTTAAACGAAAAACAAATACAAATAAATAAAAGTTTTTGGAAATTGTAATATAAAACAAAAATATGTCTTGAATCAATAGGTAGTCACATAGATCAATAGATCAACCTAGATCATTGTGAAGGCCGGGTAAGGAGGGTATGGAATGCAGTCCCTTCGATTTACTAACGATTTACCTTGATTTCTCTGATTTAGTGGTATGTAAAAGCAGCCCCAATGGGTTTAAAAGTTAGTTTAAGATCATAAAAGAAGCAAGCTTTGATTTCTTCTTTAATAGAAAAAGTTTTAAACACCAGAAATAAACATTAAGAGGAAGGATTAAGAATGTTCAAAAAAAAAAATAAATAAACCACCTTTTTCGTGTTTTATTACTACACAGATTATGACTTGAATCAGAGATCAGATAGCGAGAGTATGATACCAATAGAGTCAAAATGATCACTGAGAAGGGTAGGAGGTGGCTGGATACAGTTTGATTGTCACTGATATTGGCTGGATTTCAACTAGATTATATCGTGATGCTTAAAATATAGCAAATTTTTTAGTTAATGAACTTAAAGAATAATTATCATTAAAAGTCGAAACCGAAATTATTATTAAGAATTTTATGAGAAAAATAAAATAAAATAACAGTTTTTGTGGGATAGTGATGTATATACCTCCTGGAGTACATTTCACACAAAAGAGTATTGACAGAAATCGAATTAGATCAATGATCCAAACTTAGACAACCCTAGATTCCACTTAGATTTCAGCGACCACGAAAGGTACATGAGAGGTATCCCAGGACCGACATGTCTTTTGAAATTTACTGATTAATACATGATTACTGGAGCTTTAAGGTATGTAATATTGCAATGCAAAAATTTTTTCTGCTATTAACTTAAAAGAAATAAATTTTTAAGTAAAAACAAAATATTTAAAAGCAAATTAAACACAAAATTTAAATATGATAATTTTATTTAGTTAATTAAACATATAACTGTTTATAAGAAACAAATAACAAATAATAAAAGATTTTTCTTGGTTTGTTATTGTTTTCTTGAAATATGAACTTGAATCAATAGTTAACAATACAGATCAATAGATAACAAAAAAGGGTATGAGGGTAGTGAGATGAGGGCAAGTTTAATTACTGATTTCTGATTTTAAGCAATGGCTTTAAAAGGATATGTTATTAAAATATGCAAAAATTTTTAAGTTTATAAAAAATTAAAGAAATAAATTTATTAAAAGTAAACACATTGAATGAAAAAGCAATTTAATAAACAAAATAAATAACTTAAATTTTAAGTAAAAACAGGATGATACCAGAAGGAAAGAACTATATCGTTAAAAGTGTTTGTTGTTATTGTATACTTGACAATTACGACTTGAGATCAATAGATCATATATGATCTATATAGATCAAAGAAGGGTGATGGGGGGGTAGGGTGGCAGTTTTGATGTTACATGATTTACTGGATTTTAACTGCTTAAAGGATATTGTTATAGATATGGGGCCAACTATTCTATAATTTATAATTAAGTTTAACTAAAAAAGAATAAACCTTTTTTGTAAATTCCTTTATCGGGAAATAAAACAAACCAAAATAAATAAATTATTTAATAGTAAAAATAATGTTTAAAAATGAAAACAACAACAAAATAATAAATTTTTAGTGTTATGCAATTATATCAAATATATGACTTGATTAATCAATAAGATCATAGTTAATTCTATAGAATACAATAATATTTTAAAAATAGATCACAGAAGGGTCATGAGGTATGGAGGCAGTTTGATTATTACTGATTTACTGATTTATCTCTTTAAAGGGTATGTATAATATACGAAGCAAAGTGTGCTTGCCAGCTATAATGACATAGAAGCCATAAACAGATGTTTATAGTAAAGCAAACTTGATTTTATAGCAAAATAAACAATAAATAAATTTTTTATTAGCTCGTGATAATGATGAAAATTAACAAGTAATAAATAAAAGTTAATTTTAAGCGTTTATATTTTAGTAATAAAATATGACTTGAATCAAAGATCAATAGATCCATGGAAAGGTAGGAGGGTATGGAGGGCAGTTTTCGATTTACTGATTTACCTGACTCTAATGAAAAAATGCTTAGTATCGTAAAGTATAATGCCAATATAATGATTTCAAAAAATTGCATTTGAGTTTGAAAGAATTTCTTTTTTAACAAAAAACAATATTTAAAGCAAATTAACCAGAATAAACTGAAGAGTATTATAGGAAACCTAATGTTTAAAGAAAACTAAAAACAAATAATAATATAAAAGTTTTTTGTGTTTATATGTTATGTTATAGACTTGAATCAATAGATTAATAGATCAATTAGATCAATAGATCAATACAGAAGGGTATGAGGAATGGCTGGATACAGTTTTGATTTACTGGATTTAAACTGATATTACTCAAATTTGAGGTATGTAAAAACGCAAATATTTTTTTTATTAAAAACATTTAAAGAGTAATAAATTTTATTAGTAAACAAATTAAACAGGAAAAGAAATAATCAAAAATAAAAAAAGTTTTACTTTTATATAATTATAACAAAATTACATTACTTGAATCAAAGATCAATTAAGATTCAATATGATCAATAATCAATAGATCACAGAAGGGTTTGAGGATGTACTGATTATTAAGGTAGTTTTGAATTTACTGATTTAATACTGAATGTTACTGTTATTAAAGGTATGTAAAAAACGACTAAAATTTTTTTGTTTAATTAAACATATCAGAATGAAAATTTCGAACCAAAATTCAGAAATATTTTCAGATCAAAAACAAAAAATAATAAAGTTTTATTATGTTAATGTTATACAAAATATGATCATTGAATCAAAAGATCATAGATGGACAATGAATCATGGAAGGGTAGGAGGGGTAAGGTGGAGGGCGTTTGATTTACTGATTTACTGCTTTAAGGTATGTAAAAAATGTAATTTTTTTTTAAAGTTATACCCAACAAAACATGAAAAGATAAATTTTTTTAGTAAAGAACAGAATTAGTAGGGTTAAAAGCAAAATGTAACAAGAGATAAATAAATTTTTAACTAGTAATTAAAGATAAGTGGTAAAGTAACACAAAACGAAAACACTTCAATCTGAAATTTTGTGTTTTATGTGTTAAATCACAAGAAGGTTTAAATTCAATAGGATTCAGAATAGATCAAGTTTTAGATTCAAATAGGAGATTCAATAGATCATGGATGGGTAGGAGGGTAATGGAGGGCAGAATTTGAATAATAATGATGGGTACTGTAATTTACCATGCTTTATAGGGTGGTAAATTAAAATGTAAATTTTTTTTTAAGTTTATATTATTTAACATGTGAAAAAGCCAATAATTAAAAGAAGAATTAAATTGAAAAGTGTTTTAAAGAAACATAAAAATAAATAAAAATCATCTTTTGTGTTATGTTCTTATAGCGAGATTAATACCTGAAACTTAGAATACAATAGATCCAATAGATCCAACCCAGTATCGATTAGACATCAATAGAATCTATTTGTGAGCTAGGAGGGTATGGCGGGCATAGTTTGCATTTACTGATTTACTGCTTTAAGGTATGTAAGAAAGTGTAAATTTTTAAGTTATAACATAAAGAAATTCTACTCAATTTTTAGCACTAAGCAAATTATAAGCAAATTAACAAAATATTTCTAAGAAAAGGTAACTAATAAACACGAAAAGTTTAAAAGAAACAAAACAAGAAATAAAAGAAGTGGAATGTTGCATAGAAATGTACCTCTAAATATTTTGACTTGCAATCTATGATCATAGCTGCGGTTATATGACGACTTCAAGTAAGAACACAGAAGGGTGGTATAGCAGAGGGGTCAATGTAAGAGGAGCCTATTGATTTTAACTATTTAACTGAGTACTGCTCTTAAGGGTATGTAAATCATGCAAATTTGTTTGAATAAGTCTCATAGAACATGGAAAAGCACATTAATTTTTTATAGTGAACAAATCGAATTAGTTTTATAAAAAGATACAAAAACAATATCATTTTAAGTTTTTTTATTTTGTTAAAGCAAATATGATTCAATAATTTGTTTATCTATTGATCTATTGAGATCAATAGATCAATAAGATCAATAGAGATCATGGAAGAGTGGGAGGGTGGACAGAAGGGTAGTCAGATTTTTACTGATTTACTGGCTTACTGCTTATGGGTATGTAAACATGACAATTTTACTAAAAGTTATAAAATACCCTCAAAGAATTTTGTTTTTAATGTGAATAAATCACTCTAAAGAAACCTATATCTCCTAAATAAAACTTTAATTGTGTTAATGTATACAATTATATGGATTCTGAAAGGGTCAATAGAACCACTATAGCCATCGACAATAGATAATAAAGATTCAATAGATCAATTAATACGATTCAATAGATCAATAGATCCAACCTACGATCTATCTTGAATAGGGTATTAGATTGAGGGCTGAGTGGGTTGGTTTGTATAATTACTGATTTACTGGCTTAAATTTGGTAAAGAATCCCTAATTTTTTTACGGAGAAACATGAAAAAAAGCATTAAATTTTTTAAGGTTAATAAACAACTTAAAATGTTTTATAACAAAAAATAACCAAAATAAATAAAAAAATTAAAATTGAATTAGGTCAAAGATTAAAAACATAAAGAATAAATTTAAAATAAATGAAACTTAATAAAAAATTTTTTAACAGTAAAAATTAAAAAAAGAATAAAAAAAAAAAATAAATTAAATAATTAAAAATATAAAAAATTTAAAATAAAAAGTTTAAAATAGATCTAAGCAACAACTGAAAATAAATATAAAAAATAAGGTAAATAAAATTACCTTTATAGTTGGATAAATAAGAAGCGAAATGTATAAATATTAAATTATATGAACGGCCTTTGGAAATTTCCAAAGACATGTCGGCTAATGACTTGATATATATATATAAATATATATATATAATATATATAATATTATATATATATATATATATATTATTATATATATATATATATTATTAATATATAATTATATATATATATTTATATATAATATTATATTAATATAATATTAAAAAAATATAAGATATTATAATTATTATATATTTATTACAATATTATATATAATATATTATATATGTGTATGTTTATGAATGTGTGGTGCTAAATAAAAATAAGCTCTAAATTAACCAATATTATTGATATAATATCTATATAATATAATATATTATTATATAACTATATATATATATATATATATATATTATTAATAACTATATATATTATATATAATATATAGTTAATATATTATAATAAGCTATATATATAATATATTATATATAATATATATATATATAGTATATATATATAGATCATTATATATTATATATATAATATATAATATATAGTATATATATAGTATTATATATATAAATATATATTATATTTATATATATAACTAATCAAATGTGTGTGGTGTGTTTGTGTGTGTGTGTTGTACCCCAATGCTTTGTTCTTTTTTTATATGCTTAAATTTTTCACCTTCAGTAATAAGTATATACACCCTTACCCTTCAATTTTTTTCCCCTCTCAAAACTGTCAAAGCTCGTAAGAGTTATGAACCAGATTTCCTGTCTTTATTTAGTCATTCATTACAAAGGGGTAAAAATTACCTATTTACATATACAGGTCGCTCTATACAAAATAAAATTCAAAACGCGGCGAAAAACATAGTTGAATTATCAGGTAGAATACGGAAAACGCAGGTTAACTTGCTCGTCATATAGATTTAATTACGTCGTGAAAGCAATGGCGGGAGGTAACAAAAAGCTAAGCGTCATCCGGTGGTAATCAGGCCCCAAGTCAAAAGATCCGATAATAAAAATCTAGCCGTGGGTTTAAAAAAAATATCCCATAGAATTCCTGAAAAATATTAATAAAAACATTCCAGCTTTCCAGATTTAGCCCCGTAAATCTGCACCTTGCTGGAAATGCTGGTTGTGCGTATCCTTCACTACTATTATAATATCGAATATATATAGTACCTTATATATACCTATATTATATATCTATACTATTATATATATACCCTATATGGCAAACACAACCTGTTTTTAAATATAAGACTCAACAGACAATAGTATAAGACTATATATAGATTGTCGTATATTATATATAATATATAATATATATATATATCACTCATTATTATTCGTATTATTATGATATATATATAATAATGATATGATGGGAGTCATTAATACTATCTGATGAGTACGGGGGTGAATAGTATTCTGATATATAATCAGCTGTCCAGTCCTTATTAATGGTTCTTAGTATTATTAGTGTACCATATAGTCCTATATAATATCATAGATGGTCTACATTATATATTCAATACTGTACGTAAAATTTTCTACCTTTGGGTAATATAATAGCATAAACAAGGTAGTTAATAATCAACTACTAGGCTAAATATCTTATATATATATAAGGACTAATATATGTATGAGAGAATTATTGGATATAATGATATTTGGAAGTCACTTTGAGACGTTTCAATCATCTGCGAGAGTAGGAGGAGGCACTCATATATAGATATAGGTATATTAGAATATGAGCATTATAAAAGGATTGGTCTAATACGGCAAGATGGGAGAAATTTCTCACACTTGTTGGGCGAACGATTCATATCTCCAAATCGTACTTTTGTGATAATAATCGTTACCCCCATCATGAGCACTGCAATTAGAAATAAAATAATAATAATTTTATAACAAAACTCTCATTTATGCTAGTTCACAATGCCCACAAATAAAACATACAATTAACATGAACACAAAAATGTAAATTTAAAAATAACAATACCAATCCGTCACTTGCAGAAAAAGTACGCTAAGAATTGAGCTTAGGTCTCATCTAAGATGAAGTTGAAGCAGATTAAGATAACAAGACTATATATCAGTTAAGAGATAATTGTTTTACAATGGCGAGTCACGAGCGAGAGAGGAAAAAAAGTAAAGAAATTACTTGGTGGAATATATATAAATTAATGAGTTAAGAGGGGGATGGACGAAAAATCCTTATTTAATTCGGGGTTTTAATTCAAAAAATGATAGAGAGACTCAAGAATCTTTCTGTCAAGTTGATCATTGGCAGGGGATAAGGAAATTAGTTCCCTATCCCTGCCAATGATCAACTCGACAGAAGGAAAGATCCTCCTTGAGTCGCATCTACTCATTTTTGAATATTAAACACCGCAATTATAATAAGGATTTTTTCGTCATTGGTCCCATCTTCTTCCTCATTAATTTATAATACTACTTCCAACCAGAGGGTCAGACCATATTTTTCACTTTTTATTACTGCCTGATCTATTGGTGAGTAAACAAATTTCTTCACTTCCAACATGTTTATATTTCGCCTTCTCTATTAATGAAACCTAACTCAATCTTAGGGTACTTTTTTTCTCCATTTCCTTTAATTTTAAATTGAGTGAATTTGTGTTCATTTATTGTATTAGTTTTTTATTAGTTCATTATATTTTATATTTTGTTATAAAATTATAGCCTCTATATTTTATTTTCAAGTTGCTAAATCAACAGACGTTCGTGTTCTTGGTTGCTTGTTTTCGTACCGGGCGTAAACAGATCCAATTTAATAAAGTGTTGCCGGAAAATTAAGTTTCATCTTCCTATTCCATATTTCTTTTTAGAATGTCGGGTTTCCATATAAATAACACTCATATACGCACATACAATATATATATATATATATACGGGTATATATATATATAATATATAGTATAGTACTAGGGAACTTATATACCCGTTTATATTGGATATTTTATATAGGTAATTATAGGTACTTCACCGTAATACGCCATATTTATATATACCGTGGTATCACTTATATATACTTAGTATTATATGTATATACTTGTATATTAAAACATATTTGCCCTATTTCCAACATTATACTATAAAGCTCGATTAGATAACTAGAAATATAGTATTACGCCACTTAATACCTTAGGTGCTCATCATATAACTTTTGCTCATATCAAAATAATATTATATGATATATTAATTATTATAAGATGTACCTAATAAATATATATATGATATCTATATATATATATATATATATATATATATTCTACACCTTTCTACACCATATATTATACTATGAGTACATATATAATATAAATATTATATATATATACTATACTTCAGTATATATATATAATATATATATTATATATAGTATATTATATATATATATATATATAATATATATATATATATATAGTTTAATGCTTATAAGATAACTTGACTGAGGTGACACTAGTAAATCAAAGGCTTAATACTTATATCGGATAAACCAGTGAGCTAAGCCATTTATTTATCATATATATATATATATATATATATATATATTATATATATACTGTATATATATATATATATATACAGTACCGTAATTAACAAATATATACTAATATATTTATATATATATATATAATAACGTAGACTATATATTTGCACCAATTAGCTATATTAATATAGATCGTTATACTCAATATAGTATATATATTTATAATATAGTCCTTATGAGAGATCCTAAGAATGTTGTCTATATGAGATAATTTATATGAGTTCAAGTTATATATATACACCATATATATGAATGTTATATTCAGTTAATATTATTATTTCACATTATAATATATTAAATATTATATTTTATCAATCTTACCGTATATATATATAGTACTACTATTATAATATATATATATATATACTCTTTTATTTAAAGCTTATTTTTGTTATGATATATACCGTACTATATATATATATATATATATGTTTATATATATATAGTATTATATTATAATAATATATATATTATAATATATATATATATATTATATATATATATATATTTAATACACATAAATATTTATATAGTGAGTCTTATACTAGTGATATATTAATTGTTCTAGTATATAATAGTATATACTAATAATATTATATATATATATATATAGTATATATACGTATACCTATGTTGTGTGAGAGTATATATACGCTATATCAAACTTATATATATGAGAAATAGCGTATGATATTTAGTATTTCGGTATATCAGTAATTTTATATACGGATTAGTATATTGGAGCCAGTTTTATATTCTAGTGAGCATATTTATGAGACCACTAGTTTATACAGGTAGATATAACTTATAACTACTCATACCACCTATATATTATATAGAGACTGTTATAGGTCGATAATACTCAATATATATATAGTAATATATATAAGTAATAGACTTATTATCAAGTTACTGCATTAGTAGCAATTTCGTTGTACTATATGCTATTTATAATAATAAATTCTAGGTGGTCACACTATATTAGCATAAACAATATTTGAGTACTACATGTATATATTACTCATATGTAACCAATTACTTTTCCTTAATTAAAAACTGAAAAGATATTCCTACACGGAGTTACTTGGAGTGTATGTAGATGATTTAGGGTTGGGTGGGTTCGTCTTTTTTAGCTTTTTCAAAACTCTTGTAGACAAATCTTAGTTGACCCTAACTTTTTTATCGAGTTTCCGGACTCAGAAAATCTTTCTGATTTCTTATATTTGGATTTATAATGGTTCATATATTTAATTATACATGAAGACTTCTTTTTCAATATTATATTTTTATTTTCTGGATTCTTTTGAACAATAGCAACCACAACCGATATATTCTAGTTTTTTAATGTCAATAGATTTTGGGGAGAACAAACGACGGATAAGATTAGATCAGGTTTTATGTGCCACAATATAAGTTTATTTTCAGTTTATAATGCATTATTAATTTTAATTAATAGTAAAATGGAATTTAGATTTGACAAGATATTATATTCTGTTGTGTTTCAAAAGTTATACTCCTGAATTGAAATATCCTTTATCAAAAGGTATATATGTTGAGATTAAGACGTAGTTACAGATTTGACTTGCAGTCAAGTGATACACAGCCATTATCTGGGATTTAAAGTTTGGATACCACGTCACAGTATTTACCTTTCTATTTTCTACATAAATACTACGTAACAATAAAAGGTTTGTTGACTTTTATAGCTAATAATATACCAATACGTATGCGTTGGAGCGTCTCATTGAACTTTGCTTTAAACACTTTTTGTATTTTAATTATAACGAAGAATATTTTAGCTAAATTTATGATCTAAGCCTGTATTTGGTAATTTCGGTAATATTTTTTTATGGAATTTTATGAAATTCTTTTTCTTTCAGAATTCTCAATAGAACTTCTTTTTTGAATATATAGCTATATAACTTTCTCGTTATTGTAGATGAAAACAATTGCCATCTTGAAATTCTTGATAGCTCTAATAACATACTATAATATATTAATTAATATATTATATATATTAATATATAATAATATTAATATTAATAAATATAATATTAATATTAATATTATATAGTATGATATATAATAATTAATTACATTATAATATATATATAATATATATATATTAAATATATTAATATAGATAGTAATTTAGTGATGGGATGATTGAATTACGGATCGGCATCGGAATCTAGGAAGGAATCGTGCTGTATTTCACAGGAATCGTGAATAAATCGGAATCTTATAGAAGAGGAATCGGCAATAATTTAGTTATTACCAGACTGCTGGTTCCTGTGGTGAAACCCTCTTAGTAATTCATATTATCCTCAATAACTTTTTCACGTTGAATATACGCTTGTGCCTCACTACACCCCCAGGCGGAAGTCTGTCCCATAAATCTGAAACACTATTTTAAATCAAAAGTTTTTTGCTGAACTTTACTAAAGAACAAACAAAATCCCAGGAGATTGACCAGAATTAAAAAACCATGAGTTTTTTCTACTGTTCACCTATGAACACTTATTTGGTCTCTGACTCAGCTCACTTTGAAACAATTTATATTTTTTTTCTTTTATTCATTCTTTTTATTCCTTTTATCTTTTCATTCCAACTTTTTTTTTTTAATAAGTAACTAAAAATTTTTATAATGTGGAAAAAGAAAAGATAGGAAAAGAGAAAAATGTTATTACAATAATGACATACCGTTAATAATAACGTCTATCGGTTTATAAACAGTAGATTGCCAACTAGCGAGTATTGTTAACTGTCATTCAGAAATAGTAAATAGGGATTTCAATCGCGAAGACTTGACTCATGCCGTTTTGTGTAGGGCGGAATTAAAGACCACCAATCATTTATGGGCCGGAGTAGAAATAGTTATTATCAGTTGCATGTCATTAATGAAGTTCAGTAATCCCTAATATGTGTTTGATGAATTCACTTCAAAGTAAACCAGTAATTGATATATCTTTATCGGAGTAGTATAGAGGTGCAGATGATATATTTGTTCCTTGATAGGCTTTGTAATAATATAAGTAGATAGTACCTAAATGAATATACTAATATTATAATTATGTTAGTAATATATATATTATGAAATTAATATTTTCTTTGACGAGTTGTATATTTAAATCATAAATTTGCACACTTAAAAATTAAGTTTATTGAAAGATAGTTCTGAGTAATTTTAAGGTACACTGATTAGATTAGGATTTTAAATTACGTAATTAATCAAAAGAAAATAAAGTTGTTCTGAGTTCATTATATAATATATATCAATAATATCTACCCATGGCATAATACACACACACATTAGCAGTATCTAATATAAGGATCACTTTAAAAAACACAAATTATCTTAGACTAATAATAATAATAAGAAGGTGAGTTTTTGATGGTTTTTCAGGAATTTAATAATTAAAATAGTAAACATTATAATAATTTATGGGTTTTAGTATACGACTTATTTATATCCATTATACTTATTGAGTACTTTTTTGATAAATGAAAAAACTTTTAAAAATAAATTATATCCCACAGAAATACTGTTTAAATCGTTTTAATATTTCATTTTATGTAATTTAAAATTTGCAAATATATATATATATATAATATTATAATATATATATAATATATATTATATAGTATATATATTAATATATAATAATTAATATATATTAAATATATATATATTATATATATATATTTAGGGCAGCGGTTATCCCTCATTATCTACGTCATATGTTATAACCTATATGCTTACTATAACGAATAACCATTGGCTAGGAGATGCTTAGTCCTCAATGCCATGGAGGTCACTTAGGAAATGTATAAAAAAAAAAAAAAAAAATAATATATTCAAACCTTCTATAGATAGAATTATACATTTTTTTTAAAAAGAAATATTATGAAAAAGGGAAATTGATATAAAAAAAAACGCATATTATTAGTATATAATATATGATATATAAAAGCCTATTTAGAGACTTTATTGGTTTCTCCAAAAAATAAATAACTTTCCTATTCAATTTTGAATTTTTTTTCTAAAAAACACAAAGAATATATATCTCACTCAAGGGATATATATATACCTAGCACCTAGAATGGCAGGGAGTCGTGAGTCTCATATCAGCCTTTATCCGTGGAGGTATATTAACGGGGTAGGTACCTAATTCCCACCTCCTCGAGGTAGACTCCGAGGAAGCTATTACCAGCCTTGGTATTAATGTAGTTCGCGAGGGTCCTTTCTCGACACCTATGCCTACTAGGGAGGAAACGTCCCCCCTAATGAAACACCTACTTACGGCTCTACTAGAGAGCCCCTAAGTGTGCCGATACATAGCAAATAATTATATAGAAACGTGATCATATATATTTAATCGATTGAAAACCAATAAAATGATTGTAAAATAAAATTTTAATATATAACTATAATTATTTAAGTATATATATATATAGCACAAATTATTATTATTTATAATTATATATTTTACATTTCTATAATATAATTTATTTATACCGATCCATTAATTAACCTATTAGTGATTTATTTTATTTTATTTTATTTTTTTTTTATTTTTTTTTTTTTTTTTACATTTCCAGACCAAGCATTGGACAGCATTCAGCCATGTATCCGTTTACTGTAGCATAATAGTTTTTAAGATACTATGACGACAATGGAAACGCTGGCATTATTATATATTATATATTAATATATATATATAATATATATAATATATAATAATATTATATATATATCTATATATATATATATTAATATTAATAATTAATATATAATATAATATAAAAATATATAGATAATATATATATATAATAATATATATATTATATATTATAAATATATATATATACATATATAAATAATAATTATAATACTATATATATTAGGATATGTAATATATAAAATATATATAAATGATATATAGTACAAACTTATTATATATATATAAAGAGTATATATAAATACATAATAATCCTGTATCTAGAAGATCGCAAGACTCTCGTGCAATCCCTGCAGTGTGACTAATCTAAATAACCAATTAATAAGATCCGGGTTTCCACAAGTTAGCATTTTTTTTCATCATGTTAATTTTTATAACGTTAAATATTTATTATAATTTATTTTATTTATTTACTATTTACAGTGGGCTCGGCCGATGGTAGGACATGAGAGAGGAGGGAGACGAGTCCCTGACGTCCCTCACGAGGCCGAAAGACCTGATCTTCTATATAGTATCGAGTGAATATATAAATCTTGAGTATATTAATATATATATATACCTCGTTAAAAAAACAAAATAACTTTGGCAAACCTTTAACGCATAATTAGCCTTGAAAAATATATACTGAGAAAATAATAAGTTTCAATTCCATATTTATCGTATTCATATATTATAGAAACATAATATCCATTTTAAAAGGATAAGCTATATAATATTAAATATATATATATATTATATATAATATAATATGTATATATAAATTATTATATATATATAATAAGTATATATATATTATATATATTATATATATATATATATATAATATATAAATATATAATTATATATATATATAATAAATAATATATATATAATATTATTATCTATATATGCGATCCTAAAAGAAAATAATCACATATGGTGTAAATAGTTCGGATAAATTCAAGGAGGTGTAATAGTTCGGAATATCAAATAAGGATTGGACCTCACGGCTTGAGATACTTTTATTATTATCTTTGGCCCAAAGAGCTCTTCACTACAAGATCTAATATAAATTATTAGCGTTTTTACCTTTAGGGATCTAGATCAGAGAAAATTGAGTAGTACTAATAAATATAGTAACTAACTAGTAATATATAATTAGCTTGATAAACGCAAAAATCTCAGCTCTTACAGACAAATCATAATTGTAGTGATAATATTGACAGAGATCTACGTCACATGACAAATAATTGGATATAACTAGACTAGTATGATTGTTAGACTATTAAACTAACAGCTAGCAGATAATACAAGAAGATAAGTAGGAACATGTTTATAGATTGGAACATGTGCTACATAAATATATATTAAGAATATCGTTAGAAGATAATACTACGATATATATATATATTATAATATAATATATATATATAATATATATAATAATAATATTTAATATTAAAAAAATTATATTTATAATTTATAATTATATAAGAATATATATATAATATTATTAATATCTTATATATATATATATATTATCATATATATATAATAGATGTATATATAAAATATATATAAAGTTAATATAATAATACTATATATAATATATATATATCATTAATATATAATTATAATTATATTCAGAGCTATGTCCTCTATTAATATAAAAGATAGTACTCCTCCTATACCTTATTTTGAGTACTTTTATTTGTAGTCGAGAAATTAAATGGTAAATTGGCATAGTAACTGGACATATTTTTATCCATAAAATAAAAGCCATGATGTAATGAATAAAAAATAGTGAAACCGCATATACATTACTAATTTATAAATGCAAATACAATACTAAATATTAATTGAATTTGCACATTCCTACTGTCTAATGAGTAAATTTAATAAAGCCTATTCCGAGCGTACAGAGATATATATTTCCTAATATATAATAATATATATAGCTTACTACATACAGCATATTACACTTGACGAGTATAGAATAATACGAAGAATTACACGGGAGCTTTTGTTCAGCTAGCTCAATAACGTACGACTAGAATTGATAAAAAAGCATTTGTAATACATATCTTCTCTCTCTCTCACCTCTAATATATATATAATATATATATAATATAATATATAATAATATAATGATATACTATAAATATACAAATATTAATATATATAGTGTGTATATATAGATTATATATATATAATATTACATATATATATAATATAATATATATCTATAAATATAATATATATATTATATATATATATATAATATTATATTATATATAATATATATAATATATTAATTATATATTATATATAATAATATAATTAATATATTATATATTCTTCAAATTCATACCGAGTTAAATATATTATTATATATATATATATATATATTGATATCATAACTATGAAATATAAGTTAAATATAATCTTACAAAAGGTACGAAAATAAACTGATATATTAATTAATATGCACACTTTTCAATAATGAAGAATAAATAAATCGTATATAAATACACATAAAATAGTTAAAGTTTTAATATATTGAAAAAAAAAAAATTATATGAGATATGTGTATAATAATTATTATATATATATATATAAATAATAAGTAAAAATATATATATTTAATATTACATACCAGTATAATATATATATATAATTATATTATATATAAAATATATAATATAAATATAATATAATATATATACTATATATTAATATATTATTATAATAATATTAATATATTAAAATATATAATATATTTAAATATTATATTAATTATAAATATTTATATAATATAATACTTAATATTATATATATATATTTAATATATAATATCTAATTATATATACAGTATAATATATATATTGAATATTTCTTTTTATTCGATTGATTTTATTATAATTATTAATAGAATATACTAAAATTATTAAAAGTTTAAAATTGATAAACAAATTAAAATTAAGCAATTGAATTATTATCTATAATAAATAATTCATATAAATAAGGCAAAGGTAAAGCAGTTGGGATCAAATCTCGCAAAGAAGATCTATTTTATATAAAATAATATTTACCCTGCAAATCAAAAAAGTATTGAGGCATGAAAATTAATATTCAGTCAATAGGCTAAGTGATCTAGTATCTAAATATATACTATTATAAACTTTAATTTACAAATATATGCAAAATCCAAAATGATCTTAAAGGAAACAAATAGTAAGGTGACTTTACACAACTAAATATATTAATAACTTTATACAATATAAAACATCCAATAAAGTAATTAAAAAGAGAAAGAAAAAAGGAAAGACAAGAACATTAAAAAAAGAAAAATGATCTATCTAACTAAGATTCCGTTCATCATGTTAAAAACATGCTAAAAAGCTAAAAACGAGTGCAATGTTCTTAAAGCAACCAACTTTGATGACACTCTTAACAAAAACCAAAATATGGCATGTTAAAATTAGATTTACTAAATACCAAGAATTAGAGACCTTATTGAAGTATAAGATTATCGAAAGTGAGATTTGCAAATACCTATTTCAAAAAGTTGAATGGATATTGTGTTCAAAAGAATCGGAATACGAGAATACGGTTATAATCGGAATCGAAATCAAAATCTCACTTATGACTGGTTCTATAAGTGTATTAATCGGAATCGGCAATTCAAGCTGAAATTTAATGGTTCTATATTAAATATCGTCTCTATCACATTATATATTATTTTATTAATTATAATAATAAATATAATATATATATATATTTATATATATTAATATTAATATATATATATTATATAATAATATTATATATATATATATATTAATATATATCATTAATATATATATATTATATATAATATAATTATATACTAATATATTATTAATATATATTATTATATAAATTAAAAAGAATACTATAATATATATATATATAATAGGTAAAGTTCTGATCTCATTCTGAAAGAAGCTTTATGAGTAATAAAAATCACTCATATTATATGGATTAAATAAATTTTAACAAAGGAAAATTTTGCTCTTATCCTACATTATTTTTATATTATAACTTATCGCCTCCGCATAGCCATATACACCTTCAATTAACTTTTACTTATTAATCACAATATGAATTATTTGGAGCTATTTGGCCATTCACACGTTAAAATAAGTATATAATATATAATAATATTACTTATATTATATTAATATAATATATTATAATATATATATTATACTAATATTTATTATATTAATAATTAATATATATATATTAATATATATATATATAATATATATATATAATTATAAAATAATATCATTTAATTATTTTATATATATACTTATATTACAAAATATATAATTATATATATTAATATTATCTAATACAGGAGTGGTACCTTGAAAATTACACTTGGGTAGGCAAAGTTATATTTATAAATTATATATATATTAATAATATAAAATATATTATATATATAAATATATTATAATATTATATTACTATTAAATATATTATTAAACCGAAATATTTAACATATAATGGGTTTTATTTTGGAATAAAAGGCTAAAAAGCAGAAAAATATATATATATAAAATCTTTATTTGAATTTTCCTCTAACTTTATTATAGCAAATTTTCTCTTATTAATAATTCCGCAATTATATTCACAAGCTTTGTTATGTTAGTTACCTTCTTTCATATTTAATGTTGTTCATTAAAAATTATTACATGTTCATTTCGAGAGACATTTCATCTGCTTAGTATATACATGATATATACTTATTATATGATAGGAAATTAAATAATATTTATTTTACTAAAACGTTACCTTATATATTGAATATTGCATGTTAATTAGTATATATCAAGATATGTGACTCAGTCTATCATAAGGTCTACCCTAGTATATTTAAATATGTATATTAATTAATACTAAAAGGTACTATTTTGTATTATTATATAATAAGTACATATTTTAAATTAATAAAAGTCAACATATATATATATATAACACCATTCATGGCTCTAATTCCAAACTTTGATACTAATAATATAAAAATTATAGGTAATACTATTTATGTTCACTGTCACCATAAGTGAATAAATACGTACATTGAAGATTAAAGATATGATAATAGTAAATAGAGTAAATAAATATAGATATATAGATAGATATATAGAGAGAGAGAGTAAGAATAGAGCGAGAAGAGAAGAGAGAGAGAGGAGAAGAGAAGAGAGAGAAGTAAGAGAGATAATATAAGAGAGAGAGAGAGAGAGAGATTCTAAAATTAATTTTTACAAATTATTATCTAGGAGACTGAATTCATGGTGAGCGGCAATTTACGAATGACGTTCATAGCAAATTCTCTATTTTACTCGCAATCTGATGCAAGCAAGGTTACTTCCTACGCGTTGTGGTCTTTAATCTCGTGCGATTATCATTCTCTTTGTACGTATGATCGAATTCTAATTCTTCACACACTCTCTAACGTCTCCACCCAGTCATTCATATAATCTAGACCCATTAGCATTGAATCATGAGTAGGAAGGCCAATACTCTCCAATTGAATTCATATTAAATTTTCATCATAATCTTAAAGAGAGTAACTAATTTTCTTATTATTCACCTGTCCATGCTCTACTATGAACATCCTAAGAAACTGATTTCTCTACAACCTTATTCTCATATAATCTAATAATAATTTTACCTCATAATTTATACTCTTTATTTGAATAGAGAGAGCGAAAAGAATTTATGGTTACCGACCTTACCCTCCATCATCTTATGTATTCCTTAGCGCCCGCCTCGTGCATATAGTAGAAAGGCGACTAAATAGAGGGGGATTGGTAGTATATGGGTTGTCTACTTGCCCATTACCTAACTTATTCTCTATTCGCTATAGATAAGGCTAATGCTAATTAGGCCTCGGTTAAGGAATTAGGTCGTAATGATCTAGCCGGTAAACTAGGCCTTCTAATTAATTTCGGCGAAATATTTAGATAATGAATTCGAAAAATGAGTTTAGTAGTAGTAGTACAGATAGGTAAATAAATAATTACTTGAGGTAGACAGAAGAGGAGAAGGTGATGGATGTATTTATAAAAGAGCAAATTTGATATTAGACTCTAGCTGAATGAATCATGAAACAAGTAATGAAATAATATATATATTAATAATTATATATAATATATATATATAAGTTATAATAATACTTATTTATATAATATATTATAATATAATATAATATATATATTTATTGTAACATGGGGCGGGGCAGGGGGTCAGGGGGGGCCACTTCCCCTAAACTTTGCGAATAAAAACCTGAACTTAAGATGTTGCTGAGACGTTTAAAGTTATTAGTAAGAAAACCTGAAAAAAGATTCATCCGATAGGTACTGAACAGTATGACTACGAAATAAAACATACAATTTTTTTATAGTTTAATTGTTCATTTTCATAGGCTTGAAGTCCACTAACGTGTGCTTTTTATCAGCTGCTGTCTTCAACAATATGCCCGCTGGAACGCTCAGTATGTCGAATAGCATTTGGCGTGACTAAAGGTGCTAAATTATATATATAGTATATATTTAGATATATATATAAAGATAGGGACTATATATATAATATATATAATATATTATATATAATAATATATATAATTTTTATATATGTATAAACTCAACCTTGCCCTAAGTCTAGAGCCGCCACTGCCCATGTATATATATATATATAATATAATATATTATATATATAATATATATTAATTATATATAATAATAAATATATATATATTATATATTATATATATATACTAGTATATAATATTATATATTTATATATATATAATAATTATATATATATATATTAATATATATATTTAATATAATTATAATAATAATATATGTATATATAGTAAAAATATATTATTATATATATATATATAAAATATATATATATATTAATAAGTATATTTATTAACAATATTATATATTATATAATATCATATATATAAATATATAATATATATAATATAATATATATATAATAATAATATGGAATATTCATAATATTTTTGTGAAAATATAAAAAATGTTTTGAAATATAATTAAAAGTATAATATTTTTATATATATATATATATATATATATATATATAATATAAATATATATTAATATAATAATATCAATTATTATATAATCAAACTGACAAAAAATCATAGAAATGCAACTCTATCAGGAAGCGAGATATCCTCATAGGAACATCTGATATGCACCCGATTAATGCCTCTTTGCATCGATGACAACAGCTGTAAACCCACACCCATGTCAAAACTATTTGCGTTGTGTATTGTTTTTGAGGAAATTTTTCAAAATTTTAATTTATTCGTGAGAACAAATGGAATTTAATGAAATGAAAATGAACTTCGTATTATATGCAATACCTCCCTTGCCATCATGACAGATGATAGATTTATGATCGGAAAAGGAAAAACATAATGGCTTATCTGGGGCACAAAAGTTCTGCGCAGCTGAAGGATAAACTCAGCTTAAGAAGGAACTGATAGTACTGAGAACTAGATTAGATGGATATTTATAATTGTTATCGATATGTTCAACCAAGAATTTAAATTCTTTATGAAGTGATAAGTAGTTAGAACATATGTTGAATGTCTTATTGATTAGGATATTAATGAGTTACGTTTGAATATGTATATGGTATTTGCACTTTAAAAGTTGAGGCTCTGATCTGTGAATGTGGTCTTCCTTTGGACTAGCGCGTTGAAAGATGAGGGTCCTGGTGATTCTTGCACCTGAAAATACAGAGAGGTATCTGCTTCGAGTTTCATGGTGAACATATTACTGGGGTGGAGAGAGTTATTGGGTTTGCAAATTTTGTCTCTATTTGAACATACTTAAATATGCGAAATATATCATCGACATATCTTCTGTGATATGTGGATCTTGGTATCGATGGATCACTCAGTAATTGCCCCAACATGTTACTGAGAAGGAGGGCAGCAAATGTTTTGTCAAACCCATAGCTTCGCTATCGTTATGTTTGTAAATATTATTGTAGAACACGAAAAGTGAATACGAGACAATCAATCTTAAAAGATACACAAATGTGGCCCTGTCAAATTAAAGCCGAGTTACTACAGTATAGTATAGTAAAGTATAGTATAGTATAGTATAGTATAGTATAGTATAGTATAGATTTGTTATAATGTCATGGATTTCGTATAATTTCACAAGTGTAAACAGGGACTCCACGTTCAGCAGTTGCTGAGAATTAGTAACAGAGTAAAGACAGGAATATAATGGTTTAAGTTGTGAGCATAGGTACTTGGATATAATTATGCATTTTGCATGAAGACAATATGGTTCTCATGAGACAATCTGGTGTACTTATCTGAAGATCCTTAAAGCACTCGTATGATGATCTAGAAGAATAAATCTAAACTTTACGGGATAAAAAAAAAAAAACACAGAGGGGCTTCAAATGTCTTGAACTTTCTATTAAATTAGCTCTCCAATACGTTGATTAATATTCAGGAACTAATTTGGATGGGCTTGAACTTAACATATTTGAAAGAATCAGTTCAGTTTTATTATAGTATTCTCGTTTTTCAACTTTATCAACTCGTCTACTCTTTTTAGAATGTCAAATCCTCGACTTTCTTTCTTCAGTCACCCGAGCATATTCAGATCATCATGTCTAAAAATTGGATAGCAAACATGATGATTAACAGAGTGAAGTTGTTTTCAGCTAAAGATTGTATTATGTTATTCACAATTTTTGAAAGTTGCTTTTAAAAGTAGGATCAAATTTAATTTTTTAATATATATATATATATATATATATATATATATATATATATATATTATATATATATATATATATATATATATATATATATATATATATATATGGAACAGTAATAAATATCAAGAACATGAAAGGCCTTCTCATAATTTATTACTGTTTCTTGAAAGTACGTTTCAGACAGATAAATTTGACTTCTCTGTTGCACGTGTTAATTATATTAATGACGATTATCGATCTAAGAGGTTTGCATAATATCGATCATTTCACAGTTGTAATGTTAAAACTCATTTATATCTGTCATTGTAATATGTTATAATACATTATCAGCCTTAAAAAAAATTATAAATACACGTTTTTTTCCTAAAGAGAATTCTTGATAATTATAATTATTACGTTTAAAAAAATTTGCTAACTTTTCAATGGAGTCACGAAACAAATGTCTGCTTTTATAATGACAAATTTAGATTTGTCAGTTCAATGTTTTGAGTTACGCCAATTTTTAAGACTAGGAATAATTTTCCTGATTGCTTTGGTCGTTATGAATTTTTCATTCATAGAGGGAAAAAATATAACAAATTGTGATTCTGACCATTTTAAATGTATTATTTATTGGGTATGCTGAGTACAGCATGAACTTTCATTGATTTTTTTTCAAAACTAAACTACTGAAAGATTAATAATAATAGGTATAAAAATATATAAGTATGAATAATCGAATAATATAACAGGACTATATATATTCTTTTTTACTTGCATTATCTTTTTTTTTTCATAATATAGAAGCGATATTCAGAGCATTTGTAATTTTACTTAATAGTCTGGGAGCATTGTTTTTCCCGTGGCAAAGTTAATGAAAGGAAGATGCCAGTGGCGCCATTTAATCGGTAAAAACATGTAGTTTGATAATTTCCATGGTGACACTCTCACAGGTGTTGCGTATGACTGTGGTAACATCATCCAAGATGGTCGTCACTTCACTTTAAACAAACTGCCTTATCTCGGTAGCTATCCAACCAATTTTCAATTTTTATATCTTATTGGAAAGTTTTTTTTAAGAGCTTAAAGAAACTTTCTTAGCATGCATTGCAAAAAGGCAATATTTTAGTTGATACCTGGTTTTAAGCTAAAAAAAAAAAGTGATTGATTAAAGCCGTTTCACAGAAAAAATTTTTTTTATCAAGTTGACATAAAATTTTCCATCAACGCCTGTTCCTCTCAGGAGCGAAAATTTTACATCACTGTGATTGAAACATCAATGATATAATTTTTTACAATCATCAATATATAATTTATTTTTTGCCAACATCTTAACTCAAATAACCCTAATGTTAAATTTCTTCATAAGATGTACTACTATATATTTATAATATATAATTATATAATATAGATACTTATAGTATATATCTACTCTATTACTATATTATTCTATATATAATATTATATATAATATATAATATTATATATTATATAATATATATATCGATAATAACGGCCCTGGTATTTATCTAACCATTTACCACACTAACAAGAACAGCACTTGTTAGTTAATTTATATGTAAATAAAAAGATTTTATATAAAGCGAAGTTGAAAAAAAAGATATTAATAATGATATAATTATAAATTTACTATACTCTTTAACGTTATATGTTTCTGAAATTGTTTGATTTCTTCATAAAGGAATAATGTCTTATGGGTGACTATTTTAAACATTAAAGACTTTGACACAAATAATTTCATAGCATTGCGTTTCGATGTAAAGTATATCATATGTGATGTAAAGTATGTTATATGAAAAAGTTTGATTGAAATTAAATCATTCGACCGCGTATCAATATTTTCCACGCGATATGAAATAGTTCCGTCCAACTTTCATTAGTATTAATATAAATTCAGATGTTCGGTTAAGATTAAAAATCTAATTTAATTTTTAAGGAATAAAATTGGGTCAAACAAAATTATTTGCGAAATAATAATTCATGATTGGGTCAATAAGTGATAGAAATATGGATTTTGATATAAAAAGAAATTTGTTTCGTTTTGCATTTGTGCTTCCAAAACGTAAGAAAATGCTTGAGTCTGCGTTCGTTTTTGTCAAACTTAGCTCATAATCGCAAAAAAAATGCTCACCAAACGTAAGGAATTTCCTTAATTCTGTAAGGTTGCTATTTTATACAGAATTTTATTCTATATTACACAGAATTAAGGACATTCTTTACGTTTGGTGAGCATTTTTTTTACGATTTTGCGCTAAGTTTGACAAAAACGAACGCAAACTCAAGCATTTTCTTACGTTTCGTAAGCACAGATGCAAAAACGATAACGGCTTTAGCCCGCTTTGGAAATTTTTTTGATCTATGTCAAGCTGTGTGGTTGTGTTGTTTGGCATGTAATATTTAGGAATCGTAATTAATACTATTAGTATTACTATTGGTACTATACCTTTGAGTATGTACAGTTTTATTAATTTCATTTCTTTTGTTTCAGGATGAAATTTGTCGTATAAAACAGCCAGTAATAATGGAAGGGGTACTACAGATTCAGATGCCACCATTAAAGAGGAAACGGAGCAATAGTATTGACTACAGTCTCTGTGTGTTGTGTCATAAAAAGGAAAATGAATCACTTGTTATTGAATCGAAATCTTCAAAATAACTTCTAGAAGCCCTTGCCAAACTAAGGGAGTTCGGAGACAAAATTTAAATGTTCATATGAGTTACTTTTTGATATAGACGAAATGACAGGAAAAAATGGTTGTTGGCATTTATCTTGTTATTTACTGTACACTCACAAGGTGCAACTAGCAAGATTGGAAGCCAAATATGAAAAGAAGCAAGAAGCAATTAACATCATAAATGAACCTTCTACAAGTAACACACAAACACCATTCACAAGATCGTGGGGTGAACGAACAGAAGAACAGAAGAAAATATATGTTTTTTTCTGTAACAAAGCAGACTCCAGAGGCCATTATTTGCTCACAGTTTCAACCAGTAACGCCGGAGGAAAACTATACGACGTTGTAAACTATAGCAATAATGGTAATTGGAAAGTCATATTATCAGCGTGTATAGACCCAAGGGATGCACATACGTATGACATTTCCTATCGCAAAGAATGCTCTACAAAGAATGTTGTAAATGATTTAGCAAGAAACGTCATGTAATTCTAGACAGAGCTAGTTTAGTGCATGCAAAATCGATTTCATCAATTCTCTTTCAGAGGATTGAAAAGACGGAAAGGTGGTTTCCATTGCAAAAGCAGATGTGTACAAAGAAATATGTGCACCAAATGGGATAGAATGAACATGTTATGAAGAGGTAGGAAATTGAAGCGTCATTGAATAAGCTTTGGAAGCATGGACTTCAATTTTACCCATCCGAAGAATCAACCACAACGTATACTTTGAAAGCTACTCAGAGGTTGTTCTAACAAAGCTGAATGAAACCACTACTTTTCTGAAAAAATAAGAAGACTCTTCGGCAGCTTCGACTATATAGATGCATTTTGTCCAGTACAACATATAAATGTGTACCCATATGGAACTTGAATTTTTTTAAGTGGTGTATTGCTGGAAGAATATATCCAAGAACGCCTAGCAATTGATACACGAAGAAGTAGCATCAAAGGCATCCGTACTTCACAGCTAACATATGAAGGGAAACGAGACAAACAAAAAATGAGACTACAACACAGATGAACTAAGCTAATGTGACACCACTGCACGTAGGGTGATTTAACAGTTCATCTCAGAATACTGCAATTCATTGCCCAGCTGCATGGTATATGAATACAGTAAATTTCTGTGCCTATAGACATCAGTAACAAAAGAGGCTATGAGCCGAATGAATGAAGTGGTGGGATGTATATACCACACGACTTTGTCAGAGGGACTTTTATGTATTGTGCAGCAGAAAATATAGATTTCCTTGAAGATACTCTTAATTGTAAAGAAACTGTACATGGAACAGTCATGGTTTGCTACCAAGAATGCTTATCTGAAGACCAGTCTGATATGACAGGAGTTTCAGGTCCAGCAACAGGTCGCATATTAATAATTCTTCCTCAATGTATGACAGCTTTAAAGTAATACAAGTGTCTAAAGAACATTAAGCCAGTAAACCCATCTTTTACAAAAGAAGTACTATGTTCTACCAAAGCAGTTCCATCACAATAGGTTTCTCTAAACATGACGTAGCTATTTAACAAATGTGTAAAGTGGTAATCAGAACACACAACGTATTCCGAATTATAGAGTGAACCACAAGAAACCTATGACATAGAGAGTCCAGGAGTTTACCTGTCCGATGCATTCGATCAAACAAAGAAAACCACACACACATACCGACATGGTCAGCTTTTAATTCAGCGTTACTGGATGTCCCGGAAAGGAAGTCACGAGTATGTGTCCTACCGATAATACCGGCTAGCCCCACTGATCATTCAGTTCAATTAACCTTCCTAACCCAACTTTAGCTTGTTAATAAATATATCTGTGGCAATAATAATTCCAAATGTATCTTGACTCTAGACTTTGGTTTTTATAAGCCAGTCCAGCAACTAATTATATCACGAGTTGATCTTCATCACTGTTGGATTTTGCGACCAGGCGAGTTGCATACAACTTTTGCAATGATACGTGCAATTAGAATTTTTATTGACGGAACTGGAATTCATAACTTGCAGTCAGTGCTGTATGGTGATAACACAGTCAATCAAATCATTTCAGGTAAGAAGTTCAGACGTGCGGTTGAAACACACATTCGTGCTCTAGTCACTCTTCAAGATTGCTAATTTCAGTATTTCTTTGAAAAACATGAAAGTTTGAACATTAATGTTCATAATGAAGTGCAAGAGCTACGAGCCAGATTCAATGAAACTGGCTAACAAGAATGTCTTACTAAGCCACTCTTGGTGATGCAGAAGCGTGATCTCTAAACAAAATGAAAAAATTTGATGAACAACAGGAAGAACTAAAACCAACATTACGAATGTTACTGTTCTTGAAATCTGTCAGGACTGCTCATGGAGATCTGCATCTTTCTTCACTAGAAGATTTCGTAAAATATTTTCCCATTCGATTTGACAAACTATTCTGGAATGACCGCTTGGTACCTTGCTGATATGAGAAACTTGAAAGAATCAGATCCAGATATTTGGCATTAGTTCGAAAAGAGCAACTGGATAGTAAACAAGTCTAGCATACCGTTTTGTGCTCTATCTTGTGATGAGGCACTAGAATATAAAAATAGAGCAATGAAAGTTGTGGGAGGTTGGTTGGAAAAACACAACACCCGAGTGCTCTCGCTCGCTTTTTCTTAACATCAACATTTAAATGATGAAACCGCTGTTAAAGCCCAAGATAAAGCCATTTCAATCCTATATGGTGAACTAGAGCGGATTGGAAATCCTTTTCAATTCGAGGGTCCCGAGTTCATGAACATAATAACAATGGCTGTATTTAGCGAGCAAATCACATCAGATGTTAGCCGAATTGGATTATTAGAAATAGATTTGTATGAAGCCTTCAAGTCAAAGAGACTTCTTGATGGATCAGTCAATCTCTGGGCATCTATAGAAAAGAATAAACTAAAACTAAAACCAGCAAACAAATAAATGTAAAGATTGGTGGATCCATAACAGTTAAATGCAGATCGTTCCCTTTTTACACGACTTTTGATTGTCGCGCGATCTCAATGAGAAATAGACCTATTCACAACCTTAGGAAAGTATGAAATGTCGGTTGTACCTAGATCCATGTTTGCACAAGATAGAACAATGCATCAATGCCCGGCTAAAAGTAAGCTAATTCATATCTTGAAGTCTGTTGTGGAATCCCCTCCACAAAATCTCCTTACCATCTATATAAGCTCTTCAAACAAATAGCTGGGTTGCAATCGTGGACGAAATGGGAGAATTGCAGGCTCTTGATAAAACCATCGCAGCGAAAACCTTTGAAGATCTTGCCGATGTGCTCACTCAAAAGATCCAAAGGAAATACTGGCAGTATGATGAACATCATATTATGTTCGACACCTACTTAGACAAATCAATCAAGAATCTTACTATAGGTAAGAGACTCCATGGATATGTTTCAACACAGTACAAAATACGTGACACCACTGATATTTCAAAGATAAATATGAAAAAGCTATTGTCACACACTCGTACAAAAGATGAATTAGCCACCTACCTTGCATAGAAAATGCTAAGTCATGCCAAGAAATCAGCAAAAAAAAATGTGTTGTTTCTAAACGTACGGAAGTTTCAGCGATGCATTGCTCTTTGGACTGTTAAAAGAGTAGTCAAGAAGAAGCCGACATAAAAATCTTATTACATGCCCTTAACGCCAAAGACAAAGGTGCAGTTACACTACTAATGTTTGCACAAGACACAGATATTTTAGTTTTGCTAGTGAGACGCTATCCAGACTTCCGGAACATACATTCTTTGTGCCAACATCAGGAGAGGCAGTATCAGTATAAAACATATTTGTATCACTCGGAGCACTAAAAGCTTTAGCGTTTCCCGGATTTCACGCATTATTAGGTTGTGACTCCACCGGAAGTTTGTTTGTGAGGTGAAAATTATCATATTGGAAATCATTTATTTCATCAGAAGCTTGGTACCAGTGACTCAATACCTGATGATATTATGTATCAGCTGGTAGCATTTATTTGCCAGGCTTATCAAGCACGCGCCTCAACAACATCCTTTGCAGAATTACGGTGTCAATGTTCACGGCCAAAGCAAGCCTTGGAAGATAAGTTTAGCGCCCACTAGGGCTCCCCAACACTTAAGAGAAGCTAACTTTCAAGCACTTGTGTAGGCAAAAGATGAAAACCAAATCTGTTCATC
>JABUQX010021065.1:40000-46725 GCA_015478945.1 Trachelipus rathkii | reverse complement strand
AGGGCTTGACCCTTCCTGGAGCGGTTGTAAATGTAATATATATATATATATATATATATATATATATATATATATAAATATATTATATTATATATAATAATATATATAATATATATATATATATATTTATATATATATATATATATATATATTATATATTTAATATATAAATATATTATATATATATATATATATATATATATATATATATATATATATACTATATATATATATATGGGCGTAGGCAGGATTTTATTTAGGGGCAAAGGTTGATGATAATATATATATATATTATATATATATTATATATATATATATATAATATATATATATATATATATATAATATATATATATATATATATATATATATATATATTAATATATTGTGTGTTGTGTGTGGTGTGTGTGTGTTGTGTTAAGCTGATTTAACTTAGACAGCTAGGCAAAGGTTGGAGTGATTTATGTCTCTGCTCACACTGATCAATAGACGGCGTGGGTTGGTTAAACTCCAGATTTTTCCTTTTCAAAGGCTAATAAAAAAATATAATAATATAAAAAAGTTATTTCGGTTATCAAATAAAGAAAATAACAAGTCTACAACGGTTTTAATTAAACAATTTTATGTGTCACGAGGTGAGTAAAAAATCAATACCTATTTGAGAAAAGTAAAGTAATATTTATGGGGGTTGGCGAGTACTAGTTCCTGTTGGTAACTGATATTAAATCTAAACTAGCATTAGACGCCTTGGATTTTCAGCGAATTCCGCAATTACATTGATTTCCAATTCGTTCATTTTTTACTTACTAATATTCTATGAATACTCATCCTACATAGTCCATTAAGCCTGTCTTCGTTTTTTGTGTTTCTTAGCCAAGTATTTACTCTTCAAAGAGTGCTAAAAGACCTTTCAATGGTACTTGTTAAACACGGTAGCACCAGTTCAATTAACAGACAGGTTTTTAATTTGAGGAAAAAGGGATTGGCTTCTTTAATGACTTCAGTAAGTTCCAAGTCTTTCAACTTTTGCTTTTCCATTTTTTATCCAGCCACTCCCGTGCTTCAAAGACATTGAAATTGAATTTTCTTGAAGAGTACATTTTAGTATTTCAACCAATTGCTGTTGCATTAGATAGGCTACAGAGGTGATAAAGCTGTTTATGGAACTTTGCTTCCAACATTGCTAGTGATTGATTAAAAATTTATCGCTTAAATACAGCATTAGCTTCAGGTTTCAAGAATAGATTTCGGGAGTTTCTTAGTTTGCATATCTCGGCCAACACTGCAGTTCTGGCATCTATTTCTAATCCTAACCACAAAATCAAATGGCTCGCCATAAACCCCGAATATAATACCGAGGAAAATAGGAAAAAGTATCAGGAAATGCTAATCGTGGCTGTCAGAAATGAGGTTCAAGCAAATACATTTCAAGAGCCTAACGAAGTAATGGATTTGGCTGGAGGTAGCAGTCCAGATGACTTTTTGAATACGAGAGTTTGTCATCTACATCACCCGCTTTAAATAAAGATGAACTAGAAATAGAAGTGCTTAAATACCTTACGGATAAAGACAGATCCCTGAGTCACTTAATAGGTATCCCTGTGTTAAAAAAGTCTTTTTGCACTACAATACTTCACTACCTTCATCGGCCCCTGTAGAAAGGTTATTCAGCTTTGCGGGTCACATTCACTCTCCAAAGAGATCCAAGCTATCTGATAATATGTTTCAAAGGCTAGTCGTTCTTAAAGGTAATTCTTCTATTTGTAATGTATTAATTAAGTTCCTAAAAAAAATCCTATTCTTTCCTTTTTAATTTTATGTATGCTCTATATGGTTATAGAAAATTATAATCATTTATTATTAAGTAATTAACTATGTTTAAATAGATCATTATTATTATTATTATTATTATTATTATTATTATTATTATTATTATTATTATTATTATTATTATTATTATTATTATTATTATTATTATTATTATTATTATTATTATTATTATTATTATTATTATTGCCTAACTTTACATACATTATTACTGGCAATTTTTATTATTATTACCATTATCATTATTAATATTAATAATATCTACTCTTAATACTTTGCATACCAATAATATCAAACAATGTTGAAAGAAAATCGGCTAGCTAGGGTTCAAAGTGCCGCACAATTGAGATATATATCTTCTACGTTTATTAATAAAATAAATTATAAAAAATTTTAAATATGGATAATATTGTATCACTAAATTCCATAAATGTATATAATTTATTGCACTAAGTTTACATAATGAAACTTAAAATAGATAAAAAATTTAAAAATTGTATATTTCTATTATTTGGTCAATGATAGTAATGTAAATTGCAATTTTTGAATAAAAGTTTAAAAACTGTTAGTTAATCCAATGATTTAATCTTCAGCAGTAAATATGTATATGATCATGTATCAAAACTGTAAACTATTAATTAAGCCCGAAACTGACCGAAAGTAACGCGTTACATGTAACGGCGTTACAGCAACAGTAAAAGGTAACGCTTAAAGAATTTAAAATGTAACGATGTAACGATAACGCTACCCCTTTTCTCTCAAGTAACGAGTAACGGTAACGCTAACCAATTTCATGTAACGATGCCCATCTATATATATATATATATATATATATATATATATATAATATATATAATTATAGTCGTATATATTATATAAATATATATATATATATATATATATGATATATATATATATTATATATATTTATATTATATATATATATATATTATAATATAATATATATATATATATATATATATATATATAAATATATATATATATATATATATTATATATATATATTATATATTATTATTTATATATTTAATATTGCATAATAATCGCAATTAATAGATGTTAAAGAAAGAACATAAGTAGGAAGGTAAAGAATTAACTGCCCTTCTCCGGGATTGACCCACCGCCATGTTGCGACTGAGGACAATTTACCCGGATGCTTAACGACTGAGCTATCCTCCAAGCCAAAAAAACTGGATTCAAGAACAGTTATAAAGCAACCGAGCTCCCTTCAAGTCGACATCACAGGTTGTCCAAGCCTGTGTCCTATCCCTCGTATCATTTATATTGTAGATGTTTAAATATTGCATAATATCGCAATTATATATAGATGTTAAAGAAAGAAATATAGTAGGAAGTAAAGAATTAACTGCCTTCCCCGGGATTGAACCACCGCCATGTTGCGGCTGAGGACAATATACCCGGTGTGCGTTTACGACTGAGCTAATCTCCAAGCCAAAAAAAACTTGGATTCAAGAACAGTTTTAAAGCAACCGAGCCCCTTTCAAGGCGACATCACCAGGTGTCCAGCCTGTCCTATCCCTCGTCCTTTATATTGTAGATGTTAAATATTGATATATCGAATTATATAAGATGTTTAAAGAAAGAACATATAGTAGGAAGGTAAAGAATTAACTTGCCTTCTCCGGGATTGAAACCACCGCCATGTTGCGACTGAGGACAAAATAACCGGTGCGTTACGACTGAGCTATCCTCCAAGCCAAAAACTTGGATTCAAGAACAGTATAAAGCAAACGAGCTCCCTTCAAGGCGACATCCACAGGTGTCCAGCCTGTCCTATCCCTCGTTCTTTATATTGTTTAGATGTTAAATATGCATAATATCGCAATTAATAAGATGTTAAAAAAGAACTATAGTAGGAAGGTAAAAGAATAACTGCCCATTCTCCGGGATTGAACACCGCCATGTTGCGACTGAGGACAATATACCCGGTGCGTTAACGACTGAGCTATCCTCCAGGCCAAAAAACTTGGATTCAAGGACAGTTATAAAGCAACCGAGCTCCCTTCAAGGCGCCATCACCAGGTGTCCAGCCTGTCCTATCCTCGTTCTTTATATTGTAGATGTTAAAATGCATAATAATCGCCATTATATAAGATGTTAAAGAAAAAACATATAATGAGAAGGAAAGAATTACTGCCTTCTCCGGATTGAACCACCGCCATGTTGCGACTAGAGGACAATATTACCCGGCGTACGATGAGCTCTATCCTCCCAAGCCAAAAAAACTGGATTCAGAACAGAAAATAAAGCAACCGAGCTCCCTTCAATGCGAAATCACCAGGTGTCCAGCCTGTCCTATCCCCCGTTCTTTATATTGGTAGATGTTAAATATTGCATATTAATCGCAATAAGAAGATGTTAAAGAAAGAACATATAGTAGGAGGTAAAGAATTAACTGCCTTCTCCGGATTGAACCACCGCCATGTTCTGCGACTGAGGACAATATACCCGGTGCGTTACGACTGAGCATCCTCCAAGCAAAAAAACTTGGATTCAAGAAACATTTATAAAGCAACCGAGCTCCCTTTCAGGCGACATCACCAGGTATGTCCAGCCTGTTCCTATCCCTCGTTCTATATTATTGTAATGTTAAATATGCATAATAACGCAATTATATAAGATGTTAAAGAAAAGAACATATAGTAGGAAGGTAAAGAAATTAACTGCCTTCTCCGGGATTGAACCACCGCCATGTGCACTGAGGACAATATACCCGGTGCGTTCGACTGAGCTTATCCTCAAACCCAAAAAAGTTGGTTTCAAGAACAGTTATAAAGCAACCGAGCTTCCTTCAAGGCGACATTCACCAGGTTGGCCAAAGCCTGTCCTATTCCCTCGTTTCTTTATATTGTAGATGTAAATATTGCATATATCGCAATTATATAAGATAGTTAAAGAAAGAACATATTAGTATGAAGGTTAAAGAATTAACTGCCTTTCTCCGGGATTGAACCACCGCCATGTTGCGACTGAGAACAATATACCCGGTGCGTTACGACTGAACTATCCTCCAAGCCAAAAAAACTTGGATTCAAGAACGTTATAAAGCAACCGAGGTCCCTTCAAGGCGACATCACCAGGTGTGTCCAGCCTGTCCTATCCTCGTTCTTTATATTGTAGATGGTTAAATATTGCATAATAATCGCAATATATATAAGATGTTAAGAAAGAACATTATAGTAGGAAGGTAAAGAATTTTAACTGCCTTCTCCGGGATTGAACCACCGCCCTGTGCGGCTGAGGACAATATACCCGGTGCGTTACGACTGAGCTATCCTCCAGCCAAAAAAAAAGTTGGATTCCAGAACAGTTATAAAGCAACCGAGCTCCCTTCAAGGCGACATCACCAGGTGTCCAGCTTGTCCTATCCCTCGTTCTTTATATTGTAGATGTTAAATATTGCATAATAATCGCAATTATATAAGATGTTAAAGAAAGAACATATAGTAGGAAGGTAAAGAATTAACTGCCTTCTCCGGGATTGAACCACCGCCATGTTGCGACTGAGGACAATATACCCGGTGCGTTACGACTGAGCTATCCTCCAAGCCAAAAAAACTTGGATTCAAGAACAGTTATTAAGCAACCGAGCTCCCTTCAAGGCGACATCACCAGGTGTCCAGCCTGTCCTATCCCTCGTTCTTTATATTGTAGATGTTAAATATTGCATAATAATCGCAATTGTATAAGATGTTAAAGAAAGAACCTATAGTAGAGGTAAAGAATAACTGCCTTCTCCGGGATTGAACCACCGCCATGTTGCGACTGAGGACAATATATACGGTGCGCTAAGACTGAGCTATCCTCCAAGCCAAAAAACTTGGATTCAGAAACCAGTTATAAAGCACCGGAGGCTCCCTCAAGGCGAACATCACCAGGGTGTCCAGCCTTTCCTATCCCTCGTTCTTAATATTGTAGATGTAAATATTAGCTAATATCGCAATTATATAAGATGTTTAAGAAAGACATATAGTAGGAAGGTAAAGAATTAACTGCCTTCTCCGGGATTGAACCACCGCCATGTTGCGACTGGGGACAATATACTCGATGCTTACGACTGAGCTATCCTCCAAGCCAAAAAAAACTTGGATTCAAAACAGTTATAAAGCAACCGAGCTTCCTTCAAGGCGACCTCACCAGGTGTCCAGCCTGTCCTATCCCTCTTCTTTATATTGTAGATGTTAAATATATGCATAATTAATCGCAATTATTAAGAGTTTTAAAGAAAGAACATATTAGTAGTAAGGTAAAGAATTTAACGCCTTCTCGGATTGAACACCGCCATGTTTTGCGACGTTTAACTTTCTTTAACATCTTATATATTGCGATTATTATGCAATATTTAACATCGAACAATATAAAGAAAGAGGGATAGGACAGGCTGGACACCTGGTGGTGGATGTCGCTTGAAAGGGGAGCTCGGGTTGCTTTATAACTGTTCTTGAATCCAAGAGTTTTTTTGTGGCTTGAATGAGATAGCTCAGTCCGTTAACGCACCGGGTATAATTGTCCTTTCAGTCGCACATGGCGGGTGGTTAATCCCGCGAAGAAGGCAGCGCTGTTCAATTCTATTACCTTCCTACTATATGTTTCTTTCTTTAACTCTATTAATTGCGCATTATTATGCAATATTTACATCTACAATATAAAGAACGAGGGATAGGACAGGCTGGACACCTGGTGATGTCGCCTTTGAAGGGAGCTCGGTTGCTTTATAACTGTCTGAATCCAAGTTTTTTGGCTTGGAGGTTAGCTCAGTCGTAGCACCGGGTATTTTGTCCTCAGTCGCAACATGGCGGGGGTTCAATCCCGGGAGAAGTGCAGTTAATCTTTACCTTCCTACTATATGTTCTTTT
>JABUQX010021065.1:17500-35000 GCA_015478945.1 Trachelipus rathkii | reverse complement strand
TCTGCTTACTGTTTTAACTCCTCTGCTTTACTGCTTTTAAACTCACTATATTTATTAACATTACATACCTCTAAAAGCAGTAGAATCAGGTAAATCATAAGAGTGTTTACCTAAACACCTAAGGTAGTTAGCATGCTTTCGTTTTACTGCTTACTGCTTTAAACTTTTCTGCTTTACTGCTTTAATCACAATACATTAAATAACCTTAAAGCAGTAAATCAGAAAATCAATAGAGGTGTTACCTAACACCTAAGGATTAGTATGCTTTTGGCTTATTTGCTTTACTGCTTTAAACTTTCTGCTTTACTTGCCTTTAAACTTTCTGCTTTATCTTTAACTTCTGCTTTACTGCTTATAACTTTCTGCTTTACTGTTTTAACTTGTCTGCTTACTGCTTTAACTTTCTGTTTTACTGTTTTTAACTTCATATATTTATTAACAGTTATGTTTTTTATTTTTGTTTAATACTTTTTATTTATTTTATTATTATTTTTATTTATTTATTATTATTTTATTATTTTATTATTTATTTTTTATTTTTATATTATATCTTAGTGTTATTACTTCATGCCTATTGTATTATTATTTAGAACACATTCACTATGACACACACCACTTTAACACTTATACAACATTCACTATGACACCTTTACACACACTCACTATGACACTTACATTTACCCATAAACACGACAATTACACTTACACTTATACACACACACACACACAACATTCACTATGACACACTTATACACACACTCACTATGACACTCTACATTTTACCCATAGTCACTTAAACATTACCACCACACACAGTCACACAACAGATCTTACTTCACTCTCACACAGATTTACTTACACAACACACACACACACCTACATGCTTAAAGAAAGTGTTACTTACACACACACACCACACACCACACACCACAATATAACGTAAATTTATTAAAACATTTTATGTTTTAATTAAAACACGTACATTTTAATACTCATTCAAATATAACTAAATTATTTCAAAGTTTCTTAAAACGTCTATAAATAAATCAATCATTACCTTTGAACAAAGAATTTATTATTAACTGTTATTACTTTTTTGTTTATAAATTTTATTAACTATCAAGTTTTTAAAATAACTTTTACTAAAATATATGAAATTTATTAAAAAAAACATATATTTTACGTATCTTAAAGCAATAAAATCAGTAAATCAGTAAGGCAGCCCCTAGGCACCCCTCTTCACCAGCTATGCCACGTTGTTGTTCTATGACTTTATGCTTTACATCATCTTTACCATGTAAGAAAGTTATAAAGAAGAACAAAATAAGTCTTCTTCTGCTAACATAACAGTTGTTATTAAAATGCTTTCTAAGTCTTATTTAAAAATAACAATACTTCACTTACATTTATTGATTATTCACTCGATGTATAACTAAAAATATTTCAAGTTTTTTAATAATTCGGTTTTCTTTATTATTATTATGTATTATCGATGTACATTGACAATCCATCAGAAGAAAACACAACACCCGCACTCCTTACAGATACGAAACTGACCTCTCTCTGTAAAATGTGTTGTAGGATAATCCTTTTTGTATCCCGGGGCGATTTAGGCCTAATCCAAGGTCAAAATATATTCAAATGACCTTTTCTGTAAAATCTTGGTGCAATAGAACTACGTTGGGCCTAAATTTAGGATAAGCCTTTTTGTAGACGGTCTAATTTAATCCTAATACCAGGTCAAAAGGTAATTCCAGTATAGACAAGAATCATTGTTATTATTATTTTTATAAATATATTTCAAACTGAAACATGCTGGATCGGGGTAAGATCCTTTAAGCAGAAAAAACACGTATAGAAAGGAAATGTTTTCCTTTACTTGTGCATTGGTCGGAGTAATTCACTAGTTCATAAACTAACCACCAGGGTTCAGCATGAGCCCCACCCGCAAAAGCGTCAGCCAACCCCGCACCCGCTGGTGCGTCCCCGCCCGCCGCGGCGTGCGCCGCAGGCGCAATATTTCCGCGTTCCCGCCCGCCGCGGGCGCCCGCAGGCGCAATATTTCCGCGTACTCGCACGCACACATACACACACACACACACACACACACACACACACACACACCACACACACACACACACACACACACACACACACACGCACACTCACTTACACATATAACGTAAATTTATTAAAACATTTTATTTTTATTTTTATTATTATACTTAGTGTTATTTACTCATGCCTATTGTTATTATTATTTAGAAATACTCATACACCACAACACATACAACACCCACAACACACACACACACGCACACTTCCACTTACACATATAACGTTATAATTTATTAAAACATTTTAGTTTTTAATTTATGTATATACTTAGTGTTATTTACTTCATGCCTATTGTTATTATTATTTAGAACACACACACACACACACACCCACCCACACATACACACACACACTTTACAAACTTACACATACGCACCAACCACTCGATATTTTTGATCCTCAACTTTGAGCCTCAAGCGGTTTTTGAGGCCTCAACTTGATGCCTCAGTTATGGATGCCTCAACTGATATGCCTCTCAGCTTTGATGCCTACAACTTTGATGCCTTCAGCTTTGATGCCTCAGCTTTTTGATGCCTCAACTTTAATAACTTGGCTTTGATACCTCAGCTTTGGTGGTTCATCTTTGAAGGTGCCATCTTTGATGGCATCATCTTTGATACCACCGATATGGATGATTCATCTGTATAAGCAGTTTACATTACACTTAACACACATACACTATGTCTCTTATTCACACATACGCAATACACATTGCGACAACTTACGCTCACCATAGACACTTACAACTCACACACAACACACAATATATATATATTTCATTCGCGAGGAATAATTGCGCCTGCGGGCGCCGCGGCGGGCGGAACGCGGAAATATGCGCCTGCGGGCGGGCGCACGCGGCGGGCGATGGGGACGCGGCAGGACGCACCAGCGGGTGCGGGCGGTTGGCTGCCTTGCGGTTGGGGCTCATGATGAAACCCTGTGGTTGCCTTCATGACTATGGGAAAAACTACTCCGACCAATCAACAAGTAAGGAAAACATTTGCTCTTCTTACCTGCTTAAAGATCTTACCGATCCAGCATGTTTCAGTTTGAAATATTATTTTATAAAAATAAAGATAACAATGATCGTTCTATACTGGAATTTACCTTTTGAACTGGTATGGATTAAAGTAGCCGTCTGACAAAGAAGGTTATCCAAATTTAGGCCTAAATTTAGGCCAACGTAGTAATTGCACCACATTTTCAGAAAAAGGTCAGTTTGAAATAGATTGTTGACCTGGAATTCAGGCCTAAATCGCCCGGATACAAAAAAGGATTTCCTACAACACATTATGACAGAGAGAGGTCAGTTTCGTAACTCTGTTAAGGAGTGCGGGTTGTTGTGTTTCTCGTGATGGATTGTAATGATACATAGATTAATAAAAATAATAATAAAAAAACCCGAATTATTTAAAAAACTTTTGAATATTTTTAGTTAACATCGAGTGAAAAATATAAATGTAAGTGAATAAATTGTTATTTTTAAATAAGAACTTAGAAGATTTTTAATTAACAATTACATGTTTATGTCAGCAGAGGAAGAACTTATTTTGCTCTTTATACTTATTACATGGCAAAGATGATGTAAAGCAGTAAGTCAATATAACAAAACGTGGCATAGCCTTGGTGTAGAGGGGTGCTAGCGGCTGACCTTACTGATTACTAATTTATTGCTTTAAGATACGTAAAATATATGTTTTAATAAAATTTCATAAAATGTTAGTAAAAGTTATTTTAAAAGTGATAGTTATAAAATTTATAAACAAAAAGTATAAACAGTTAATAAATTCTTTGTTCAAAAGTAATGATTGATTTATTACTAGAAGTTTTAAGAAACTTTAAATAATTTTTTATAATTTGAATGAGTATATAAATGTACGTGTTTAATTAAAACATAAAATGTTTTAATAAATTATACGTTATTATGTGTAATGAGTTGTGTGTGTTGTGTGTGGTGTGTGTAAGTAAAATATGTGTGTGTGAGTGTAGGTAAATCTGCTGTGTAAGTGAAACTGTGATGAGAGTGTAAGTAAATCTTGTGTGATGTGGTGTGACGTGTAAATGTAATGTCTATGGTAAATGTGCAAGTTCATAAGTGAAGTGTGTATAAGTGTCATAGTGAGATGTGTGTGTGTGTGTGTTGTTATAAGTGTAAGTGTAAAGGTAAGTGTCTATGGGTAAATGAAGTGTCATATGAATGTGTGTATAAGTGTAAGTGGTGTGTGTGTGTGTTTTCTGTGTGTGTGTGTGTATGTTTTCTAAAATAATTAATAACCCAGCCTATCTGATATTAACCACTAGAGTATATATAATAAAAAATAAAAAATAAAATAATAAAAATAATAAATAATAATAAAAAAAATAAATAAAAATAAATAATAAAAATAAATAAACAAAAAGTATTAAAAACAAAATAAAAAAACATCAATGTTAATAAATATATGAGTTAAACAGTAAAACAGAAAGTTAAAGCAGTAAAGCAGAAAATTAAAACAGTAAAGCAGGAAAGTTAAAGCAGTTAAAGCAGAAAGTCTAAAGCAGTTAAGAGCAGAAAGTTAAACAGTAAGAGCAGAAAGTTAAAGCAGTTTAAAGCAGTAAAACAAAAAGCATACTAATCCCTTAGGTGTTAGGGTAACACCTCTATTGATTACTGATCTTACTGCTTTATGTATGTACATGTATGTGATTAAAGCAGTAAAGCAGAAAGTTAAAGCAGAAAGCAGTAAAACAAAAGCATTGATTTACCTTGGTGTTAGGTAACACCTCTAATGATTTACTGATTTACTGCTTTAAGGTATGTAATGTAATAAATATATGAGTTAAAGCAGTAAAAGCAGTAAAACATGTTAAAGCAGATAGTTTAAAGCAGTAAAGCAGGAGTTAAAGCAGTAAAACATGAGTTAAAGCAGTTAAACAGTAAAAACAAAAGCATACTAATCCCTTAGGTGTTAGGTAATAAAACCTCTTTGAATTACTGATTTTACTGCTTTAAGTATGTAAAGTATATGTTTTTAATAAAAGTTCGTACAATTGGAGTAAATACATGATTATATATTCAGCACTTTGCTTTTTCTTTTACCATTACAATTTTTAGAAATTTATAAATTAAAAAGTATTAAGTAAAATATAAAAGTTGTGAGTGTAAGTGTAAGGTATCTGGTGTGTGTGTGGTGCGTGTAAAGTGAATGGCGTTAGTGTAAGTGTCTATGGAGAGTGGTAAGTGCTTATAAGTGTCATAGCGTGTATAAGTGTCATAGTGAATGTCGTGCTATAAGTGTTAGAAAATTACTAACTCATAGTAGGAAGTATCCTAGCAGCTTTTATAATATCCACCAATCGAATCCTCATACCTTTTATAACATAGGGGTAGACACCCATATTAGGGCTATTCTAGCTCAAAGGGTGTCCTAAAAAGGCTTGGAAAAAAGTGGCCTCAGTCGCACTATGTGGGCACTCACTTGGCACTATTGTGGCACTCACTTGCACTTATGTGCAACTCACTGTGGCACTATTGGCACTTCACTTGCACTCACCTGGCAGGCTCACGCTGGCACTCATCTAATACTCACTAGAACACTAATAGAACATCCTTAGATACTTCTTACGTGATTTGGGAACCATCAAGCCATCAATTAGCGTGGGTCAAAAATTGACCCATGGTATTCTGGCAATGTCAAGTCCGAAATATCATGGTCAAACAAGGTAAAGACATCAAAAAAAAAAGGCTAAGTCCCTAAAGGAAGGACAAAAAATTACCGTGGGTCAAACTTGACCCATGGAAGACCAAAGGATTGCAGTGTGTTTGTACGTGTGTAAAAAACCATGAAACTCTATAAGGCATATATATATATATATATATATATATATATATATATATATATATATATATTATATATATAATATATATATTAATATATATATATATATTATAATATATATATATATATATAATATAATTAGATAGGTATATTATTTATGTAATAAAAGATACTATATAATATCCGATAGTGGCCGTCACTATCGATAATATAACAGGTGACGTCAACTTCGTGCGAAAATGACGATAAAATTAAATTTGTTTTAAACTTGAAAAAAACTTTGATTTTAAAATTGTTTTATGACTTTTTTTATTTTCTTAAATATTACAACGTGTTTAAGGGATGGCGGAAAAGCCATGTTTCCATGTATATATAGTAGTTATATATATATATATATATATATATATATATATATATATATATATATATATATATATATATATTAATATATATATATATTATATATTATATATATTATAAGATATTAAATAAGGGACTTTGTGTGTGTGTTGTGTGTAGTGTATTATATTATCTATTTTATTTTATTATTTAAATTTAAAAATCCATTTATCTACTTAGAAAAACATTGGCATGTTGAAACTGGCCGAATGCTGAGCATTGCTCCACGTGGTAGTTCTACAAAATAATTATTTACGCATTGTAGAATTATAATAATTTTATAAAAATTTTTATTTTAATATTATTATTATCATTATTATTTATTATTATTATTATTATTATATTATTATTATATTTTATTATTATGTATTATTATAGTTATAATATCGGTATTAAACATTTGGAGCAATGATGCGCACGCAGGCAAAATCTCTCTCTCTTCTCTTCTCCTTCTCTCTCTCATCTCTCTCTCTCTCTTTCTCTCTCTCTCTCTCTCTCTCTCTTCTCTCTCTTCTCTCTCTCTCTCTCTCTCTCTCTCTCTCTCTCTCTCTCTCTCTCTCTTCTCTCTCTCTCTCTCTGTCGTTTCCTATATATATACTTATATTATATATAATATAATTATATTATATATATATATATATTATATATATATATATATATATAATATTATATATATATATATATATATATTATTATATAAAATTATTATTATTATTATTATTATTATTATTATATTTTATTATTATTATTATATATTATTATTATTAGTATTTATTATTAGTATTATTATTATAATTATTATTATATTATTATTATTATTATTATTATAGTTATTATTATTATTATATTATTTAATTAAATTCAGTAAATCACGTTGCGCTCTGACTAGCAACAAGGCGCTCAATGCTGCGCACCCCGACAATAAATCTCTCTCTCTCTTCTTCTCTCTATAATATATATATATAATATATATATATATATATATATATTATACTATATATATAATAGTATATATATATATATATATATCATATATATACATATATATAGTATATAATATATATATTATATATCATATAAATATGAATTATTATTATTATTATTATTAAATTATTTTACTTATATTATTATTATTAGTATATTTTATATTATTATTATATTATTATTATTATTATTATTATTATATTATATTATTATTATTATTTATTAAATTATATTATTATTATTAAAATAATATTATTATTACTTTTACTGTTTCGCGTATCTATACCTGGAAATTAAATTATATATTCTACTAAATCGTAGCGCTGGAGTGTGGTTTAAAAGTCAGGGGTTTCGCCTTGGTGGTGAGAGGGTCGAGGTTTCTATTTTGATTATGCCGATGGGGAACTTCGAAAATATAATACGCATAGGCGAGGGTAAGGAAGGTTAAGACACAGATAAAAAGGACGGTGAAAAATCGTGGACATGAACCACGTGGGCGCAGTGTGTGTGTGTGATGTGTTGGTGCTGTGTGTGGTGGCTGTGTGTGTGTGTGGGCAGATGGGTGGCGGGACGGGTATGGTGGACGTGATAAATGGAGGGCATGGTACACTCTAAAGGCTTCGCTGATTACTTTTTTAATTAATTGTTTGAAACCTATGGTTTCATAGAGTTTGGATGAGGAAACGATACGGTGCACTTATAATACGTCTGTGCTGTGCAGATTAACAGCGTGCGGGTCTTGCGTGTTTCGTCACCTTAGCCAGGTGTTGCTCGGATCGGTAGTATTCGAAACAATATAATCAATGAGTTTTAAAAAGATCTAAATCAACTAAAAGCTTAATTAACCCCTTAATTGAAACTCTAAAATAATTATCTCCGTATGGTGCTATAAATAATTACTTTATTTGAATTCACTCAATCTGATAGTGAGTTAATATATTATTATATAATTAAAATTTTATGGTGAGTGTTCTAAATTAATAGGACTGGGTGAATTACTGATATCCGGACGGAGGATTCTTCTCCATCTCACTCATGGTGAGCGTCAATTTTAATATTCATCTACTTATTTCGAATGTATGGATATGCAATTATTAATTTGAGTTGGTATTTGCTATCATGATATAAATATATTTATTTATTATTAGATTGATGTTATATGTCCTAAATATTATTATTTATATATTTTTATTGATTTAGGATTAGTTATTATGTATTATTGCCATATATTCATCAATATAATTAATAACTTGATGTTGTGCCAAATATTATTATTATATGTGACACTTCTATGGTAATAGTATCAAAGGTGGTGTGATATTATTATTATTATTCTCATGTATTATATTATAAAAGGTCTATATGAGGTCTCTAAAAATGTACAATGTCAGAGTGTAATTTAAATTATGTGGTCTATCATAAATATAAGTGATCAAGTGTGAGTTATCAAATCTTATGATGTAATTCTTGCTGGGTATGGCCCCATGTCATTTTCGTGACTCATAATATAATTCTCACTATTTCCTAACTAATCTTTAATATTATTATTTTCTTTTTTCTTATAGTAATACTAAAATTCAAGTCACTTTGGTTATTATTATAATAAATATCTTTGGATATCTTCACTTATAGAGTATCGAAATAGATTATTGGAGAAGAACCTACTATTCAAATTTATACAGATTATAATATATATAATGTACCAAGAAGTAAATTCATCACAAACTTTTAAATTAATATATAATAATACATATATATTTCATTGATTTTTCCTAGTAAGGGTGTGAGGCGTTCTCCATGTATAATTGTAGACTATACTTCTATATGAAATAGATTTATTTTGAGAAATGAGTGTTTAAATTATATTAGTTAAAGCTTGTCTAATCACATTAGTTAAATCAAATATAATCCACATATTCGGAGTTGCCTTGAGTTACCTGTAAAATCTTTACTGGTAATTTTTTTACTATAAGTACAAACTCGAATAATTTGAGTAAGATATTTATGAGAGTAAGGCTATCCATAAATCTCAGTATGTTTCAATTATTACTCAAGTCCTATCACTAACGTATCCGGTATAATATTTAGTGTAAAGTTGATTATTGATAAAATACCTATATTATATATAATGACACATGTGTATCGTATTGGAAATAGTGTATGAAAGATTTGTAATTATATGATACTATATATATATATATATAGGATTATAAGTAGAAAATTAGAACCGACGTAATAGGAAAAAAATACACGAGACTCAAATATCAAAATCTATTGTTAGGACATAATACATCTAGAATATCGATCAACTACTCACTCACTCAAGATTCTGTACTTCATACGTGCACGTGTTAAAAATTGTATTAACTCACACTACTTATAATGATTAGAGTATATATATAGTGTCTAGTCAATAAGCATCTTCTTGTGCTAATAGAATAAATATGGCATACTAAGTTAGCTTGGTAACTTTTATGTGTATATTACTTAGTAACTTTATAATTTTTATGATGATGTCTTTAGTTTTTGAGGTGAGAGCTTCAAATATATTTACACGATAGGCACACTTATTCTCTACTTAATTATGATATAGTCTAAAGTAGTATTGTAGTAATAGAGTATTATATGAATAGATAATGTTATTGTTAATATAACTGTTGGTTACTTAAGGTAAGGGGTAAATTTTTCACTATTTATAATACTAATAATGCCTTACATTATTAGTTTTAAAATTAGATAGTATATTACAAATCTAGAAATTAGTATATTTAGTAGATAATTATACTAGCATAAATAAATATTATTAAACTAAATATTATGCGTAGATAGCTAAATTATTTTATTATGGTAGCCAATATTAATGACACCCAAATATTTTTTATTATAATGTATCTATCATAGCTAGACATTCAATATTTAATAAGGGAATATATATATATATTAGTTTACAACTATAATATGTGATTTTTCAACATAGTTATAATAATAAATATAATTATAAATTAATATATTAGATTATAATATTAATATGATATAAGAATAATAAAGTATAAATAATTAAGTAATATAATAATAATAATATATAATAAATTATTAAATAATATATAATATAAATATAAGAATATATTATAATAATAAATAAATATAATAATAATAATTAAATTATAATTAAATAATTATGATATATAATATATAATAAAATATAATTATAATAATAATTAATAATTATAAATTAATATATAATAATATTGTATATAGTAACAGTAAATATATGAATTGAATAATATATTATAATAAATAATTAATAACTTAATATAATATTAATAATGAAATATATAATAATAATTATAAATGTTAAGTTTAAGAATTTTGCAATAATAATTAATTTATCATACATATATTGTATTAATAATTTTAATTTAATAACATCATAATTTAATTTTTTAGTATAATATAAATTAATCATTAATTTAATAATTCATATAAATTTACAAACTAAGCTAAAAATATATATTAAATTAAACTGTACAATAATAATATAATTATAAATCATTTTTAATTTAAATAATATTTATTATTTAATTAACTAAAAATTAGTAAATATTAATATAACTGAAATTATATTAAATAAAATTAATAATTTTATAATAAAAATATTATAAATATATATATTAAATATCAATTAAATAATTATAAATTAAATAATAAAATTATAAATATACATATTTTAATAATAATATTAAATTATTTAAATATTAATTAATTAATAAAATATAATTAATAATATAAATATGGTATAATAATAAAATTTTTAAGAAGAATAAAAAAGAAAAAAATTATAAATGTTTAATAATAAGATAATAAATATATAAATAATTAATATAATATATATATATAAATATATAATATAAAAACTAAAAACCTTTTATTTTCTAACTAATTAAAAAATAATGTACAACTCTACAAATATTAAAAATCAATACATAAATATATATTAATCTTTTCTCAACCTTTTCTCGTGTTCAACCATGGCTCAGTGGTTAACGAAAGCGTGTTTTCATCACGGTCTGTATCAGACGGCGTGAGTTCAAGACTAGACTGAGAAAAGCATGTTAAAAATATTTTTTTATAAAATATTTTCATCTTTCTTTAATCAATATTATTTTTTTTACTTTAATAATTTATAAACGTTATAATTTTTATTTTTTATTTTCAGAATACCTATATAATTAATATAGTTTCTATAAAAAAAAAATTAGATGAGGAAAGGGGAAGTTGAACTATTTAAAATTAGAATAGTTTACCATGGCTACTCTTAATTCTAATTTAATTAAGGTAAATTAAAACCTTAAAATAATAATGAAAATAACCTTATTAATTAATATATATAGTATTTTAATGTTAAAAAGATAATAATAATAAAATATATTTACCTAGTTTGGGAAACCTAAAAAAAAATATATATTAGAAAATGTGAAAATGAAGAATTTTTGTAAGCTAAAGCAACCTTTATTGCTTAAAATAATAATAAAATGATCAAAGAAAAATATTTCTTATTTAATATTAATAATTCATATATATATATAATAATTAATAAATATATATTTAAATTAAATATAATAAATGAAAAATTAAAAATAATAATTCATTAATAATTAATATAATATAAAATAATTATAATAATAATTAATAACAAAGTAGACATGGAAATAACAATAAGTTATATACGTTCAAGACCAATTAATAAATTTCAAAGGGTATGAAAAAGAGAAAACAAGAGTCAGCTATGGCAAAGGGCCTCAGCTTATTGCATCCCCTTAAATCGGAGAAGATTCTTAGTAGTATAAAAGAATTATCTAAGGTAAAATCTTTCCCGTCTGTTTTATAATTATCGTTTTACAAGCTCATGTACGTGAAATGTCGACTAATATATTTTCATAAAATTATAAACTTATGTAACTATTATAGATAAAATATATGACTTTATTTCAAATTAACTGTTTTTCACTATAGTATATAATATATATATATTATAATTTTATTATTATTTATATTAATATTATAATATACTTATATATATAATTTATAATTATATTATAATTATATTATATTATTATTTTATATTATATATATATTATTATTTTTTATTTAATTAATATATTTATATATATTATTATTATATATTATTATTATTATTATTATTATTATATTTTATATTATTATCATTAATATTAATTATATTATTATATATTATTATTATTATTATATATTATATTAATTATTATATTAAGATATTATTTGTAATTAATTATAAGGCAAGGTCATTTCAATTCACTGTCGTATTTATTATGTTTAAAGTATCTTTCCGCAGAAGAATTTTTTAATATTATCTAGAATAAATAAAATGTGATGCATTCAATTAATAAAGTATTCAAATAAAATATGCGCTAAGTTATACTAGTTTATCGTTAAATTATTTCGATAGATATATATACTAATTTGCATATGGAATAATTATATTTTTTTTATTTTATTAACTAAATTTTAATAATATAAATTAATAAGTGGTAAATAGTTACCAAAATAATACTTAAATATAGTAAATTATATAAAAAATTAATACTTCTAAAAGTAAGAAAGTTTAAAGTATACTAATACTTTAGATAATTAGAGAATTAATGATATTAATATATTATATATAATTATATTATTATAGTTATTTAATAATAATATATATATATTATATATATATGATATATTATAAATATATTAATATTATATATATATATATATATAATCATATATATAATAATATATATTATATATATTAAAATATATATAATATATAATATATATAATATATAATATATATATATTAATTAATATTATATATATTAATATTTATAAATAGATATTATATATATATCGATTTCTATCCCCCAAGACTGGGGGTAAGGTACGTACCATGCACCGGAAACAGAAAATATGTAAAATAACCATTAACTATATCTAATGTCAAACAAGGGAAAGCATTCGATTGACATTAAAGGAAAATAAATATATCATTACTCCGCACTGAGGATGATCCATTGGTAGATGCAAAAGTTAGGATTGTTAAAGTAAAATTACAAATAGATAATAAGTTTATTATTTATTGCGTCTCATTGCATTGAGGATGTGAAGTCATATTTGATTACAATATAATAGTATGTTTATCTATATAATTATTATTACATATATCATAATTATTCTTGTCAAAAATAGTATTATAAATATAATATATACAGGTAATAAATTAAGATAAATAGAATAAAAAAAGATATATAGATATAAAACTAAAATGATATATATATTTATATCAAATGGAAACAAAGAGTATAAAAGGGAATAAAATAATAAGAATAGTAAAACTATAAGAAAGGAATATAAATAAAATATGAACCTTAATAGCTATAATTATTAACTTATTATTAATAGATAATTAAATATCTATAATTATAAATGTATGATAAATATAGTACATAGAAGCAACATATAAATATAAATTTATAATTAATTAAACAGGCTTAACAATTTCTTTAATAATGGAGAATTTAATTATTAAAATACATAATAACATTACTGATAATAGAAATATTAATAAATAATAATAATAATTAAATAAAATAATAAAAATTTTAAAAATTTAGAAAAATTATACAAAAAAAATACTATAATAAAAAATTAAATAATAAATAAAGAAGAAATAAATTTATTATAATTATAAAGAAGAAATTAGGTACAATATTGATGTCATGTCATATAATATAATATTATAATATTAATATATATATATATATATAACAAAGAGAATCATTTATAATTAAATTATTAATAATTAATAATAATATTACTTTTTAAATATATTAATATTATAAATATCATATTTAATTGAGATATTAATTAATATTAATAATTATAAATATTAATATTTATTATTTCGTTAATATTAATGATTAATTTTTTTTTTTATTATAAAGATAAAAATATACATAAATAAAATTATTATTTATTTTATATATATATATATATAATATCTCTATATTATATTATTATATATATGTATTTAAAATATTATTATAAATTAATGATATATAATAATATTAATATATATTAATATATTATAATATTAATATATATTAATATATATAATATATATATTTATATATATATCATATTATATATATAAATAAATAGAAATAGACTTTGTATTAAAATTATATATATTAAAGGAAAAAAAATGAAAATAAAAAAAATAAATAATTTTAGATAATATAAAAATTAATTTATATATAAAAAAAATATATTAATAATATAAATAATAATATATATATAAATATATATAATACTATTATTATATATATAATATTATATATATTATATAATATATTAATAGTCTATTTCTATAATATACTAAATTTATAATATAAGTCTGCACAATAAATTATAAAATATTCCATTAAGATATTAATATATATATATAATTATATATATGAAACATATTGATTTTGAGTATAAAATTGTCACGATTCTATTAAGCAAATTTAAAATACCTTTTTTATATATTGATTATAATATCTTAATATAGACATTATACATAATGTGATAGTAAACATATTATAATAATAGATTTTTAATATAATAAAATTTTTTTTTATATTTTCTAACTGTTTTAAAAATGTTAATTTAATATAAAAATATAAGCAAATAATAAAATTTGTATTATAACAAAATTGATTTTAGATGATATAAAGTAATTATATTTGTGTATTAATTATTAATTTCTAATAGTTACATAAATATTAAAGATTTATTAGTTAAATAAACTATTAATTGAAAAATATAAATTTATAATAATATGAAGTAACTATATTAATCTAATCTGAAATAACTAAATTCCCATATAATAGACCGTGATTATTTAATAAACCAAACAATATAAGCAAATTCTGATTCTTCAAAGAATGAAAGATAAAAATGAATATTAAAGAATCCTCAAAGCTTAGGGTAGCGTACTCACTAGACATCCACCTGTAAACGTAATCTAATATAGACTTGTTACCCACACGATCTACAAATAGTACATTTAATTCTATATATAAGATGGTATGATCCCTGGAAAGTTATTTTATTTACACTTAGTTAACTGAATAACAGTTATTTCTACGCACATAAACTGCCACTAATTGCCATTATGAAACTAAGAAAGATCACCATGAAGAAACTGAGACGAACTACATTACAACTTTTGAAGTGGAGTAGCAACCCAAAGATAACAACAAGAAACTCCTTCACTTATTAATTGTGAACTCAGGTAAATATGAAGAAACACCCTTATTATAATCGAACGTCCTTAGACAATAAGAACGGTGATAAGCTAAAGGGAACTCCAGTCAAACACCATTTATTCAACATAGTATCTACAATCTCATCAGTCTAACTGTAACTATTTATTCCCGCCGACACTGAGACCATATTTCACAAAAAAGTCAAAACTAAACTGAATACCTTATTCCATAGAGCTCACAGTATATATAGAACTATGAAGACTAAGAATATATCTCAGTCACGCCGTAATCACCAGGTCTACCAACTCATGTCTCACTTAATATGTACTATATCCTGATACAAACAACCATCTCTCAGTCACACAAGAAATCCTAAGAATTGTATGTTTTAGTGTCACCGATGAATTTGTGAACCCACTGCACTGATACCAAATTGTGTAAACACTTATGTCGAGCTGATGTACTACATAGAATGATCCATTGAATGCAACCAACGCTTTAAGAAGGTAAAACCCTTCCCATCCGCAGAGGAAGAATATACACTAGTGATAGAACTCAAGCAAGCTCCAGTTGTATGACAAAGCGACAAAAATAGAGAATAAAGATGATAGGTCGAAACAAGCGAGTGATTGATTTGTAGAAAAATTAGCTTGAGGAGACGAAGAGTCAGATGGTAATAGAGCAGATAGTAAAAGTTATGTGATTGATATGAAATGATAATGTAGTGTAAGGAAAAGGCAATGAATTAAGATATACAAATAGTAATAAATGATATATATGATCTTTTTTATAAATAAAAATAAAACATGAATTTTTGTTGATGTATTAAAATAATTTCTCATCATAATTAATGTAATTAAAAATAATAATGTGAATGACATAAATAAAGTGTATATATATATATAAACAAATGTAAATATATGTTATCTAATTGATCAGTTAAATATTTCAAAACTATTATTACATAATTTTACATGATATAACTCATTATATAACATTAATTGAGTGTAAAAATTATTTAAAAGATAACTCATATCAATTAACTAAAAAGTGTAGTATAACACGAAGAATAAAATATTTTAATCCATTACTAGATATCGTTATTACCTGAATACCATAGGTCGCTTGATAATCAGTTTATCTCACCAAGAAAAAAAAAAATACCTAAAATCAGAAAGACGCACAGAATAAGTCAACCACACCACATGCATTACTGTATGTACGATTATTCACACTTAAAGCCTATCCACCAAACTAACACTATATATCACAAAACTCGTAATAGATTAATAATTCATATAAATGTGCATTGCACATTTAATCTATATATATATATATATAAATTTAAACATAATATAAATTATATATAAATATAATTATTATATATATATATATATTAAATATTATATATTATATATATATATATATATATATATATATATATAATATATATATTTTTTATATTATATATATATATATATATTATAAATTATATTTATGTATCTAACGCTGAATTAATAATATAAATTAAATAATAATTAATAATTAATTATTCAGTAATATACATTTTAAGTACTGCAATTTTTTATATTATATTTCTTAATAAAAAAAAATTTAATTATTAAAAATTATATATAAACATATAATATTAATATAATATAATATAATAAATAATATATATATAATATTATATTATAAAATATATTATATATATATATAATATATATAAATACTATTCAAATATAAATATTTATAATATTAATTAATATAATTAATAAGTAAATAAAATATTATATATATATAATATATATATAATAATTAATATAAATTAAATATAAAGATTTTTAATTAATT
>JABUQX010021065.1:0-10000 GCA_015478945.1 Trachelipus rathkii | reverse complement strand
ATTTAACGCACTGAGTCAGACTGTACGTCGACATTCATTGGTTGCACGACGAATAGATTGTCGGTTAGGGCATATTTACATCTCTACAATCCCAGTAAAATCTTCACACATTTCCACACGACACATGGTCAATCAAATATAGGTAATATTTACAAACACTTCACAATATTATACGGATCGTGTGACGTATAGAAACTTACGATTGCGGAAGCCTCTTGCATCAAAAAACCCGTTTACCAGATATTTAACTATTGAAATCTAATGGAGTATGAATTCAGTCCGCAGCTAATATTATTTGATTTAACTGTTACTGTTATAATTTCAATTTAAACACTCATCTCTTAGGCAAGAAAACTTTCCTCTGAAGTGATGTGTACTCAAATATACGAAGGATCGTAACCACCTCAGGAAGAATGTCAGAAGAAAATGAATGTATTCTTTATATTTTTTTGTAAAATATTTTCAAAAATTTTTTAAAAATTAATATTTTTCAAAAATAAAGATTCTAGAGAATTGGAAGGGAGGAGCAAAACTTTTATTAAAACAAAAGCTGATGTGGAATTTCTTAAGCAAAAAGAAGAAAATAATAATAATAATAATATTAGTATAAATTTTCATCTTAATTTAATAATAATCAATAATAATAATAATAATTAATAATAATATTTATAAATAATAAAATTTCAGCTTAACTAATAATACTTATAAGTTTCGACTGAATAATAATTGAATAGATGTACCAGATTTCAAATACTAATAAGTAAATAAATGATAATAGATAATAATAGATAATTAATATAATAATAATATAATAATAATTAACAATTAAATGATAAGTAATAATAATAATTAATAAGTGAAGTTAAATTAGATAATATACATAATAATTTATAATAATAATAATAGATAATGCTAATAAATTCTCGTAATGATAATAAATAATAAATAAATAATAATAATAAACAATATAATAATTAATAGTAATAATAATAAATAATAATAATAAATAGATAATAAAGTAATAATTATACATAATAATAATAAATAATAATAATGAATAAATAATAATAATAGATGAATCCAATAATGGAAATAATAATTATAATAATAATAATGAAATAATAATAATAATAATAATAATAATAATAATAATAATTAATAATAATATAATAATAATTAATAATAATATTAATTAAGTTATTATTATATATTATTATTATATTATTATTATTATTATTATTATTATTATTATTTTATATGTATTATATATATTATTATATTATTATTATTATTATTATATTAATAATAATAAAATAATAATAATAATTAATAATGAATAAATAATAATTGATTAATTATAATAATAATAATATAATATAATAATATAATAATAATAATAATAATAATAATAAAATAATAATAATAATGGGGTATGAAATAATAATTAAAATAATAATTGAAATAATAAATAACAGTTAATAATAATAATTAATAATAATGTTAATGATATAATAATATAATACATAGACTAAAATTAATACTCTTTTACGAATATCTTAAAAATACAATCAATCGAAATTCGCTTTATATATAAATTCAAACTCACTATTCTTCTTATTTTCTTTCCTTCTCCTGTTCCTCCTCCTCCTCCTGCCTCTCCTCAACGTCATCTTCCTCATTTTCCTTATTCTCTTGCCTCATCATCATCTCATTCCTTGTGTTCTCTTTACTTTGAAATAGTCGTTACACATCTCTCTTGTCAACCTTTTTTTTTCCAGCCAATACAAACAGTTCCATTTTTCTTCCAAAGTTTAATTGTTGGATTTTCATTTCAATTCAAGTTTGTTTCCTTGTACAAGTTAATATATAATGTATATTAATAGTATATTATATTAGTGTATAATATATAATCACACTAGGTAGTAGGGTAGGCTATATATGTATTGACCGATATTAGTCCCTATAGTATATATGCTATACTATAATAGATATATATATATAATATTATATAATATATATATATACTATATAGTATATATAGTATATTATATAGTGTATATAATAGTATACTATATTAATTCGAGTATAGTACCCTGACTGGATATTAATTATATAGGTATATATAGTGGTATTGATTATATATATATTATATATTTATAGGTGTTAGGTTATATATATATAGTTATATAAATATATATTATATATATAGAGTATATATATATAGTATAGAGTACTAGTAAAATAATAATATATATATAATGATATATATATTAATTTAATATATATATATAGCTAGTGACTGAGTAGCTGAAGTATATAGTAATTAGATAATATATATAAATATATTTTTTTTATAGTATATATATATAGATATATATATATAGTAGCAGTAGTATATTAGTATAAGTATATAAATTATATATTATATATATAATATATATATATAAATATAGTATATATAATATATCCGGTAGTAAGTATATAGTACCCCTCATTATATTGATATAGATATTATAATAGCGTATATAGATATTGATATAGATATAGATAATATAAAATAGATATAAATATATGATAATATAGCATATACTATAATTATAGTATGAAATATAATAGAATAATAGAGTACTATAGTTTAGAAATAGTATATAACCAGGTATATATATAATATAGCTGTATATATAATGTATAGTATAATTATATATCAATAGTATAGTGGTATATAGATATATAATAGCTATATCTATATATATATATATATAATAAGCGTATATATTTACTTTTATGGTATGTTATATAGTACAGGATATTACTCATTACCATGAGTAGTTAGATAATAGTATATAATATATATACTACTATATTCACTTAGTAGATTAGTATATATACCTAATATTATATAAATATAATATATATATATATAGATAATATATATATAGTTATATATATTTATATAGTATTAGGTATATATATATATAGGAATCTGAACTATAATATATGTTTACCGGATATACTTACCGGAATACAAGTATAAGTATATAATATTATATATATATATATATATTATAGATAATATATATATATATGTATATAATTAGATATATATAATATATAGTATATAATAATATATAAGATAGTATATATATATATATGTTATATATATATACTAATATTAAATATATAAATAGTAAGTATATATATATAATAATATAGTATATATAATAGTATACTATATTATATTATATATGTATTAACATATGTATATAATTATATATATATAAAATATATGATGAAACGAAAAAGATAAAAATCTTAATAATTTTAAGGGTATATAGGCCATCTCAAAACTAAAAGGTAATTGAAGAAAACCTAAATTAACATTCGCTATTAGAAACTGCTTAATACTGCTACAACTACAACTACAACTGCAACTGCTATTAATACTACTACTACTATTACTATTACTACTACTATTACTACTACTACTATTATAATATTAATAAAAAATACATAAGTAATAAAATAATAAATAATCATAATTCAATAATATAATCAATAAAAAGTATAATCAATCATATAATTAATAATAATAATAATAATAATAATAATAATAAAATAATAATGGAATGATTAATACTAATCATAGAATATAATAATAATAATAATAATAATAATAATAATATAATATAATAGATTAATAATAATAATAATATAAAAATAATAATAATAATAATAATAATAATAATAATAATAATAATAATAATAATAATAATAATAATAATAATAATAATAATAATAATAATAATAATAATTAATTAAATAATAATAAATAATCAATAATAATAATAATAATAATAATAATAATAATAATAATAAATTCAAAAAATATATTTTTTCTGCTGTCAGAGATATTAGATATTACAATTATCATTAAAAATAGCAATTTAATATTAAAAAAATAACTTTGACAAAAAATGGGCTTCTGTGCAATAATAATAATAAGAATATTATTAATAATAATAATAATAATAATAATAATAATTATATAATAGTAATAGAATAATAATGAATAATAATTAATAATTAAAATAATAATAATAATAATAATAATAATAAATAATAATAATTAATAATAAGTAATAATAATAATATAATAATAATAATAATAATAATAATAATTATAATAATGATAATAATCAATGTAAGATAATATAATTAATAATAATTATAACCAATAATAGTAATAATAGATAATTTGATATAATAACAATCTAATCAATAATAATTAATAATAATAATAATAATAATAAAATAATGTAATAATAGCATGAAGAATAAAAAAATATTATAATAATAATATTTAATAATATAATAATAATAATAATATAAAATAAGAAGAAATAATAGAAAATAAATAAAATATAATGATAATAATAATAATAATAATAATAAATATTAATAATAATAATATAATAATAATAATAATGAATTAATAATATAATAATAATGATATAGTTAATAATAAGTAATAAGATAATAATAATAAATATAGAATAATAAATAATAGAATAATTTAATACATTATAACATGATGAATTCTATATATATTAATAAGTAAATAATAATAATAAATAATAATAATAATAATAATATTAATATTTTAATATAATTTAATCTATATACCAAAAATAGTTAAATAAAATGAGAATATATATAATCGTAAATAATAACAATTTTATAATAAGAAATTTAATAATAATAATAGAATAAATAATAAATTAATAATAATAATAATATATAATAATAATATAATAAAATGAAATAATATAATTATATGAATAATAATTAATAATATAATAATAATTAATAATAATGTGAATATTAAATAATAATAATTGAATAATAATTAAAATAAATAATAATAATAATAATAATAATAAGAATAATATAATAATAATAATAATAATAATAATAATAATAATGAATAATAATAGCTAGAGAGAAAAATTAGTAAAATTCTGGCGAACGAAAGTAAGTTATCCATTGAAGATCAATAAAAATAGGTAAAGAATAAGTGTTTCAAAATTGCTGAAAGTTAAGGGACCGTTTATAGCGAACGTTGTTGAACATGTTTAATATGATGTTTGACAAGCTCAAATTCGACGGATATAATTTCCTTTAAAAATTGTATGAATATATTCAACTCATTCGAGACGTGTGTTTTATCTTATATTATTATTTTATATAGTTATTTTATTATTATTATTATTTATTTTATTATTATTATTATTGATTCTGTAATTATTATTATTATTATTATTTTATTAATTATCATATATTATATTATTATTTCATTAATTATTTATTTATTATATTATTCATTATGTTATTATTTTATTATTATTATCTATTATATATTATTATTATTAATTTATTATTTATATTGACATTATTATTTATAATATTTATATTAATTATTATTTTATATTATTATTATTATTATTATTATTATTATTATATTTATTATATTATTATTTTATTATTATAATATTATCATTATTTATTATTGTTATTAAATATATTATAAAGTTTATTATTATAATTGATTATATATCATTATTATTTATTATTTATTATTATGATTATTATTATATATTATGTTATATTATTATTATTTATTATTATTATTATTATGATTGTAATTATTATTATAATTATTATATAATTATTATTATTAATTATTATTATATATTATTATTATTATTATATGAATATTATTATTATTATATATATTATTATTATATTATTATTATTATGTATTATTATTAGTATTATTATTAATATTATTATTATTACAGCAGATTATCTTTATATTTTTACTTTCAGAAAATTATGTATTTTCTTTTTAATTTTTATTATGTTTTATATTTATTATCAAAGATCACACGAATATAGAAAGATTATTATTATTATTATATATTCGTTTAATGATATTATTTATTATTATTATGTATATATGATTTATTATTATTTATATTATTATTATTATTATGATTATGTAGTGAGTGGGATTATTATTATTACATTATTATTATTATTATTATTATTTATTATTAAGATTTTATTGATTGAATAAATATGAAATTAGAATATTGGTTGAACGAAAATGCTATATAAAATTATTATATATTAGTTTTTGTTGCTTGTTATTATTATTATTTATATTATATGTTGTTGTGTTGATTATATTATACTTTTTATTATATTCAGTTCCTTTATTATCTAATATTGATTAACCTTATTGATTATTATTATGTATTATATATATTGATTATTATACTATTATTATTTATTATTATTATTTATATTGATATTATATTGATTCATTATTATATTCTTATTTTATTTATTATTATTATATTTATTGAGTATTTATTGTATTATCCATTATTATATTATTATTATTAGTTAATTATTATGTATTATTATTATTAATCTATATTATTAATGTATTATTAATTAGTTATTATTATTATTATTATTATTATTATGTGATTATTAATTATTATTTATTACTATTATTATTATTATTATTCATCTGATTATTTATTATTATTATAATTAATTATTATTATATATTATTATATTATTATTATGTTATTATTATTATTATCATTATTGAGTTATTATTGATTATTATTATCTTATTTATTAATAATAATTGATTATATTATTATAATTATAATTGATTATTTATTATTATATTATTATTAGTACTATTATTCATTATAATATTCGCTATTTTAATTAATATTTACTAATATTTATCACTATTTTGCTAATATTAGTACCATAATCATTATTATTATATTATCTGATGTATTGATTCATATTACTTAGGTGTAGTTATCATATTATTATTATTATATATATTATTAATTATTATTATTATTATTATTATATTATTATATTATATTTATTATCTATTTGTTATTGTTATGTCATTATTATTGATATTTTATTGTTATGGTATTATTTTGATTGTGATTATCTAATTAATTATTATTATTATTATTATTATTGATTATATATTATTATTATTATTATTATTATATTTTATTATTATTATTATTATTATTATTATTATTATTATTATATTATTTATTATTATTATTATTATTATTATTATTAATGATGTATTATTATTACATTAATTATATTATTAGTATTATATTATTATTAAATTATATATTATATTATTATATTATTATTATTATTATTTTATTATTATTATCATAGTTATTATTATTTTATTATGTATTTTATTTATTAAATTATTATTATGATTATTTCATTAATTATTGAGTTGTATACTATGTATATTTATTGATTATTATTAATTATTATTATTATAAATTTTATTGCTTCTACTATATTTTTAATAGTGTTTACATTTGTAATTATTAGTTAATTATTATTATTATTAGTTATTATTATTATTATTATAAATTATTATTATTATTATTATTATTATTATATTATTATATTATTATATATTATTATTATTATTATCTATTTACATTTTATAAATAATATTTTTTTGATTAAACTGTCAAGTGACGATTTCCTTAATGCATTCGTCTGATTAATCATGAAAAAAAAATAGTTAAGTCTGTAAGTATGGCACATGAAAAAATATAGTTAGTGCTTACTTCGTAGTTATTTATTAATATTATTTATTTAAATGCTAGAATCAATCCACAAAATATTTATGAGAAGAAATATTTAATAAATAAAACATTTAACAAAAGCGAAGATAAGATAAAATAAAAGAAAGTAAAATAACCAAAAAATCGAGACAAATTTCTGACTAATCAAAACTTCCAAAATGGCTATAGAGCAATTCAATAAGGAAAAGAGAGATAAGCCCTGAACGTAATATTTTGAACTCTCACTCAAAACAAGAACACCGATAAAAATTAGAAATTCACGAGAGATGAAATAACACAATAAGGAAGTGCAAAACAGAATATATCCTGTTAGCACAGAGAGATGCGTTGCCCGACAAACCATCCGTGTGCTGATTTAGCCAATTAACTGCCTGGTCAGATAGTACGTCTACATTTATTGGTTGCACGACGAAATGATTGTCGTACTAGGATCACATCAAATCGCACAATCCAGTAAAATCTGTAACTCAATTTCGACACAACCGAATGGTCAATCAACCGTAAGAATAGTATACCAAAACACTTCAAGCAAATGATTGCAGCAGGATAACCGATCGTTATGAAGTCCAGAAACTTAGCAAAATTGCGGAACAAAACCAACTTCTACAAAAAAACCCCAGGAAGGATAGAGCGAAGAGATTAACATTAAAGATAAAAAATGAATAATCAGTAAACTTAATAATATCTGAGTTGTAGAACTACTGGATATAATCAAATGAAAAAACTCAGTGATCCTTACAAAGAAAACTTGTTCACATCTGGAGAGAGTAAGTCGACAAATTACAGGACGAACACCTTCAGAAATCAATAGAAAATATGTATGATTACCAGTTATTTTATTTGGAAATATTTTCTAAAATTATTATTAAATGAAGTAAATATAGTAACCAAAATACGAAGAAATTGTAAGAACCCTTGAAGATGAAATCCAGAACAAATTTTATAGCAACAATCAAAGGCTATGGTTAGAATTACTAAGAATAAAAGGAAAGGGGCTAATGAATTAATCATATAACTAATAGATTAATTGAATAATACAATTATAATCAATAATGAATCACATAATCAGATAGATTATATTCAATAACACTCAATTGAGATAATTAATAGTAAGATAATAAATTAGGGATGATATCATTTATAATACCATTAAGAAAAAGGAAAATAAATCAGTTATAAAATAAATATTATTAATCACTTACATAAATTAATAATAATGAATAATAATGAGTAATTGAATAGTAATAAAACTAGATCTAATACAGTAATAACTAATAATATTATTATTTATATTATTTAATATAATAATAATAATAGATACTAATGTAATAATAAATAATAATTAATCTACTTTATTTAAATGTCATAATATCATGCGAATAATAATAATAATAGATGTACTTATAATCGACATCATAATTGAATTATATAAATATAATAAAAATTCTAATCATCACATAAAAAATAATAATACGATAATGATGATAAATAATACATTAACAATAGAATATATGACATCCAATAATAATAGATAGTGAATAGATGCAATCATATGTAATAATGATGAATAAAGAACAGTGAATAATTAATTACGAGATGAAATAATCAATTCGAATAGTATGAATAATAGATGTCAATAAATAATAAAAATGAGGTCAAAATAAATTGAAACATGAAAGAATGTGTAAATGAAATTAATAATAATTAGATAAATGGCAAGTGAGAGTATTAATTCATAATGATACTATGATATTAGCGACTAGGAGTGCAGATACACTAAATCATGTTAATTATATTAATTAATAACTGAATGAAATGAATAATACATATTAATGTAATATAATAACTGATATTTAGATGCACAAATATATAATAATAATAATAATAATAAGTAAGATATAAATTAGTGAATAAATTAAGAAATTGGAAATAATATATAATAATAAAAATAAAAATATAATAATTAATTAATTAATATAATAATTAAATAATAACACAATCACTTTAAATATTAATAGCTATATTAGCAAATATATTAGTAAACAGTCTCTGAACCGAGATCGCTCGTAACAAATTATATAATTAGCAATTAATCGCTATTCTAACCGAATATTTGTACTTCTAATCTTTTCCTTCTCCCTTTTTCAGTCTCTCTCCTCCCTCTGCTGCTCAACGGTGGACCTCACTTCCCTCATTCTCCTTAAATTTCTGCTATAATCCTCAGTTTATTTGCCACCTTGTATCTTTTTCCTTAATGCAAAGAGCTCGTT
>JABUQX010021064.1:12500-42500 GCA_015478945.1 Trachelipus rathkii | reverse complement strand
TTGGCTAGGACTGTGCTGGTCTGAGACACAGGTAGCTCTCTACAGGCAAGGACAGCCTTCTCTATCTTCAAAGCATTCACATTAATCCAGAGAACCGTTATGCTCAGAAAACTTCTGTTGTTCCCAGTCCAGCTGTCTGGGTTTGTGGCAACTTAGCTGACCTTACTGATAATGTTGGTTAAATCAGCCTTCCCTATTTTACATATGACATCAAAATCCCTCATCACTTTTCTTTTGGAGGGGAGGTAGAGTTCAGGTAGGACAGGTACTCGGCAAAGAACTCATATTCCACAATGTGAATAGGCCCAATGTCATGTAGCAGAAATCTAGAAGCAAAAACATTTGATGAGAAATGATATTAATGACAAATGAAACTTGGTATTTCAAATTCCAAAATTTTTGTATGGTCTGTATTTTGTTAGTTTTTTAACCTGTTAGTTGTGGCACCACTTATAGTTAACCTGTACTTAAAATAAAACATTTACTTGTAAAGCAACTCAAGAGCTCTTTTCTGTTTGAATATTTTCAACAAAGACTTGAGAATGGTGGTCTGACGCTTTTTGCTGGACGTCTCACTGTCTGTTGAGCAGCTCCGACCCCGCTTTGACCCTCCTTCAATTGCAGTACACAGCTCCTTGTGAAAAGAAGGATGTTTCTAAAAAAAAAAGTTTCAAAACAATATTCCTTATTCATGTAAATAAAATATGTGAAATATTTAATGGTTGAATTTTAAAATTAAAAATAAAATAAAATTCAAATAAAAATATCGGTGTAAGTTACTTACAATCAAAGTGCTGGGATTTCAAGCTATGTGAATAATTAGTGTCAAAACTGTTTTTTACATTGGAGTATTCAATCTTCCCTTTGTAAGTTTCACTCTATTGCCTCTCAATATACTCATTCTGCTCTTGACAGACCAAAGTACGATAAAATGGGAGCATAAGGTGTTCCAAGTCCATTTTGGCTGCCTTTTTTTATGGAAGTACCGGCAGCATCACACTCAATAATTTCAAGAGTTGCAATTCTTTTTGCCTTTATTAATTATATAATTGGAATGACTGCTTTGTCTCTGGTGACGCTTTCGACTTCTGCCGATAAGGTGGGAGCTGTATTCGTTGATGGGATGAGCAGGTTCATTCCTTCTTCGACTAAATCTTTCCTCCTCATAATCCATGGTTCGATCGTGCTTTTTCTCTGGCCATTCAGGCTAGAGGACAGTGCGTATTGGGAGTGGAAAAATTCTCGTTCTCTTATCACTCTTGCTAATTTTTGCATTCTGCTAGGAATCGTTTTGCAGGGATACTCTTCGACGAGAAAGCGAGCTTTCATCAAAAGAAAGTGCGCTAACCTCCTTGGTTCTCGCTACTGACAAATCTTTATGGCCTCTTGCAAAACATCTCTAATAACTTCCTGTAAATCTGTCTTTCCTCCTCTTATTCGCCTCCGATGGTTCTGTTGCTAATTCTCCCAACTGAAAGGCCAATCTCTTCGGCCACCTCTCCTATTTTCTCTAACTCAACCCTCGACGATTCTGGCATTCTCCTTCTCTCTCAGGTGTCCTATGCTTTTCCCTGTGATTACATTCGATCGGGTTCATGGGCTCCTGGAAATCTATGAACGTTAGGAAGGCGGTGGCCCGGATGGCATTCCTCCCCGAGTTTTTGAGGGAGTGTGCTTCCGTGCTGACCCGCCCCTCGATCTCTTATATTCTCTATGTCTCAATACTAAAACTTTCTCCTCAATGTTGGAAGCACGCACATGTCCAACCGATTCCAAAAAAAGGTAGCCGCTTTGAATCCTTCTAAACAATCGCCCTATAGCTCTCCTTGTGTTCTATCTAAGATCTTTGAAACCCCTTCTCACTCTCATTTCTTAGATCATCTGGATTCTCATTCACTTCTTTCCGATCGCCAGTAATGGCTTTCGGCGTTTCGAGTCTACTGCGATATACTTTCCTATCTTACTGATTTATGGGTTTTCCGCCCTTAGGAACTACGGGGAAAATTGCGTGGTGGCGCTTGACATATCCAAAGCATTTGACCGGGTATGGCACGCGTAACTGCTCTCCAAGCTCCCTTCCCTTCTTGGGTTTCCTCCTTCTCTTTGCTTACTTATGCCTAGTTTTCTCTAATCGCTCAATGTCGGCTGTTGTTGACGGGGTGACTTCTTCTTCTTTTTCTGTTAATTGTGGGGTGTTCCTCAGGGTTCTGTATTATCTCCTACTTTATTCTATTTTCAATAAACGATCTTCTCACCTGCACATTTAACTCTATCCACTCGTATGCCGAGGACTCGACCCTTCATCTTCAACTCATTTAAATTCTGCTCCCTCTTTTACTTTTAGAATTGCCTCTCGTCTTAATCTTCATCCGATTCTATCTCGCTGATCTGGATAGGATTTCCGGGTGGGGTCGTCTCACCTTGTGAATTCAATTCTTTAAAACTCAACTTTACAAATCTCCTCTTCTAAAAAACACCTTCCAACTTCCTTTCTTTTTCGACGGTTCTCTCGTCTCTCCTGTTGACAATATAAACATCCTTGGCCTTAACATAAACAAAAAAATGTCTTGGAAACCTCACATCACAACGGTTGCTAGGGCGCCTCAAAGAACTGGGGGTTTTCGTTTAGGAACTGCGAGACTTTCCTCCTCTTCTCAGTTACTAAAACTATACAAGGGTCTCATCCGCCTTGTATGGAGTACTGCTCTCATATCTGGGGGGGCTATGGTTTCACCCGGCTTTTTAAAAGGGGCCGAGTCAAAGGCCAAAAGACTTATAAACTGTTCCGTACTTTCCACTTCACTTGACCCTCTATCTTTGCGGCGCGATGTTGGTGCTTTATCTCTTTTCTATAGGTACCGCAGCGGCAGGTGCTCGAGGGAACTTGTCACTTGCGTACCTCCACCTTTACGACGTCCTCGTAGCACAAGGGGTGCTGTGTCTGCGCATGAGTTTTGTGTGGATATTGGCAACTCCAGGCTAGTTCGCTGCGGTGCTTCCTTCTTTCCAGCCACTTCTGTTCTGTGGAATTCTCTTCCATCTTCTGTGTTTCCTGCTGAATTTAATCTCTCGCACTTCAAAGCCTGCGTCTGTGCTCATCTGCGTAATTTGCGTTAGTTGTTGACTTCTGAGGCGTGCAACACCCCCTCCTTGAATAGGGCTTCGCCCGTGAGTAGTGGTGACAACTGTAAAAAAAAAAGAAAAGAAAAAAAAAGTACTTATTCATATTATTGTTTTATCCCAATTTAAACACAAAAGAGCTATAAAGGTTTAACCGCTAATCACAAGTAACCAATAAACTTAGTAAATTGGCCATAATAATAATAATAATAATAATAATAATATAATAATATAATAATAATAATAATAATAATAATAATAATAATAATAATAATAATAATAATAATAATAATAATAATAATAATAATAATAATAATAATAATAATAATAATAATAATAATAATAATAGTACATTAATGCAGCATTGATGTGATATATTACAATAATATATAATAATAATAATATAATAATAATAATAATAATTTTAATAAAAATAATAATTTTAATAATAATAATAATTTTAATAATAATAATAATTTTAATAATAATAATAATTTTAATAATAATAATAATAATAATAATAATAATAATAATAATAATAATAATAATAATAATAATAATAATAATAATAATAATAATAATTATAATAATAATAATAATAAATAATAATAATAATAATAATAATAATAATAATAATAATAATAATAATAATAATAATAATAATAATAAATAATAATTATATATAAGGGCAAAATTTGCTAAGTTGGTGGCTTCTTTTGAGAGCAAGGCCCCATATAAGATAATGATGGGAATTTAAAAATCCATATTTTAAACGATGTATTTATTCAACATAAATAAGTAACAAAAGTTACCCTTTGCTGAGATACTCTCTCTCAAATTCTTGATAACAGTCTTGGGCTTAGCCGATGTTTACCTCCCCTTCTGGGTGACCTTAGTTCTTGAATTTTGAAAGTCGAAGATTCTGCTTTTCGGTTGCTTAGTCGGCTGTTTACCTCCCCTGCTGAGATTAAAATTTATTGTAGCTTGGAGTGAAGAAAAGGATTCGAGTTTCTGTGGCGAGAGAAGTAAGTCTGAATAATTGAGTATCTCGACAAGGCGGGTTTATATATAATTTCGTTCGGACTTATGTTAAAATTTTGCTTACTCAAATTTTAGCATAAGTTCGAACTTAAATACAAAATTAAAATTTTTGCGAATAGTTATAATTAAGATTGCCTACCACACAACTTCCTACGCTAATCACGGGGTGAGAAAGTATGTTACAATAGTTGTATAAGATATAAAAGCTAATCATCATTCAAATAAATGTATGCATATTTGGGGACATTCGAATATGTTCACAAATAAACAAAACATTTCAATGAAGAAATAATAAAGAAAATATATAATACAGTGAAAAGTACATTCACATGCTAGCATATCTGGTTATGTCCGTAGACATAATCATACAAACAAACATGTGAATGTAAGAGATTACAAAATATAAAAAGGTATGTAAGCAAAATTAAAAATATTATACAATGTAATCACATTCAAATACTTAGCATATTTGATTGTCCGTTAGGCATAAGCAAATATACAAACATTTGAATGCAAGAAAATACAATTGTTATATAAAATATTAGAGATATGGATGGTTATCGGGCTAAGTTTAAGGAAGCCAAACCTAAAGCAGAAGAGGGTCCGTTACAACTCCTGAATTGGATTAAATAATATCTATCAAGTTGGAGAGAGCTCTCAAGTTTTAACCAAGATTATCAAGGTTTAACCGATCTCATAGTGGTCGATCAATTTCTCACCTGTTGCCCTAAGGACTTAGCAGTTCATCTTAGAGAGACCGGACTCTCTAGCTTAAATGACATTGCTTCTCGTGCAGATAAATTTCTTCAAGCAAGGGGAAAGAACCTTTGTACCAAAAGGCAAGATTTGAACCCTTCTGTTTCATCTGGTAGTAACGAGGAAATACTAAGCCATAATACTCAACGCCAACACACCAAAGTTTGCGGAATATGCAACAAAGTCGGCCATGATTCCAATGCTTGTTATTCAGCCCAATACGGAAACAATAGATTTTCACGTAACCGGCACCATTTCGATAATAAGTATAATCGTGATAACAAGACAGAGGAGAGAGGATAGCACGCACCAAGGAAAGATATACACAATGCCGCTGTTACCATCGATAAGTCTGTTAACAAAGAAGATTTTGCAGCGGCATGCCAAATTGTGGAAGAAGATAGGTGTGTTGATGTGAGTAAAATGTTAAAGGGTAGCATGCTGCATGTCGACGGTAAATCAATCCCCGTTATAACCATGTCATGTCAGGATAATTCAAACGTCAGACATTCCCTCATGCCTGTTACGAATGGTTCTATAAATGGCTTTGAGGTATCCGTACTTCGTGACACAGGGTGTAGCGGTGTAATTGCGAAAAAGAGGTATGTGAAAGACCATCTGTTCACAGAAAAAAATTTAGGAAAAAATATATTTTAGACAACCCTAGACAGCCCCAAAAGCAAGAATTTGGATCAGACACCTTTCACTATACGGGTATGGTAGAACTTTAGTTAAAAGATGCACTCTTATTTAACATTTGGGAAATATCCTAGTACGCTATCAGACAATAGGGTTCGAGAATTAGTGATAAACCCAATATCAGCAAGGGCACAACCGTTGTCAAAACAACTCATGAAGCTGAAATTAATATAGAAGATCGTAAGACATGGGAAAATGTGAATAGAAATTTTCTGTCACAAAATCAAGGAAACTCTAGTCATGATAATGACACATCCATCGGAAGCGTTATGAGCTTAACAACTTAATCAATAAATGATTGATGAAACGCAATAAATATCAAAAAAGCACATCAAAACTACGAGAGTCTTGCGGATAAACATTTCCAATTCATGCTTCCATCGATGTCAGCGCTATGATACAAGCAGGACTGAGGACGGCAGAGGTGCCTGAAAGAATTAATAGTAGATTAGAGGGAAGGGTGTTTCAGCTAACACCAGTGAACGAAGAATGTGAAAAGGATTATAAAAGGAAGTTGGAAGAGAAGGAACCAGGAGTCAAAGATTTATGTATAAAACACTATGGCACATTGTCGGAACCAGAATCTGCAAAAGAAGTTTTGATAGCTAAGGCAGAAGAATTCGATAACGAATATTTGCTTCAACGAGCTATGGAGAAGGAGAAATGGAAATTGCAAATTGGATTGGATCACGCCAAAGAAGGTGAGTTGGAAACATCTTCTAAATATCTTACTCCAAAATCGATTCGCATAGATGATATAGATGATGCCTTAACAAGTGAGGTAGCAGACTCTAAAGCATTGCAAATGAAACTAGAGGCAAGCGAAAATCGCATGGAAAATATAAAGAATAAGAATCGAGTCCTGCATTCATCAGATGGAAAATGTGCCTCACGAAACTCGAACTTTAAGTTCGTTATATTAAAGAAATTTTTGGCTGTAGAAGATTTCCAAAATGGAATTTATGAAATCACTGCAGTAATCAAAGTTGCATATGATAATGACCAGGCTAAACTTCAGGAACTTCAGATTTATTTCATCAATATTCTTTGGATTGACTTTATGCCTGTTGAATTCCATGCAAAAAATCCCTCAAGTCCAGTTAAGAAGGGAGGAGATTTCATTGCTTATTCTGTAAATTGTTCTTTCAGATAATACGATGAAGAATTGATGGAAAAAATGGAAATCCTCAAAAACGGAAAGCTTAATTTGAAAGGTTTAAGACGCCGGAAGGACAAAATGTGAAAATCCCATTTTCAGAACGCTGGGGTGGATGCGCTTACGATAATACGGTTGTCCTGAGTGATGTGAAGGTGGCTAATCCAACCTCTGCTCTTGGAACTATACAGGCTAGGATGTCTAGTCAGCCATCGTCCAGATTAATGCGTCCTTATAGCTTTTTCCTTGTTGGACAATACGAATATACCCATGGAGAAAAAGTTTCAGTCGGGAAACTTGAAGAGAACACAAATGTTCAAAACACAAATGTTCTTAATGGCAGTCAAGTTATTTGGCGCAGAGGAAAAGTCGAAGAAGGATTGGAAAGGAAGAATTTTGGAATTGAAAAATTCCAAACTTTCAAAGAAGCAGAAGAGTCTTCCATCTCGATGATATTTGCTGGAATGACGAAACGTCGAGAAGAGGAACCTAACGGATTCGATGGAGGAACGATCCTGAAGATAGAAAAAGTAAACAAGAAACAAGTAATGGGGAAACCTTCAGCATGGATGATTACGATGCTACAATATAAATATCGAAGGAAAGTCCGATTTCCTTTCCAGACAAAGATGTTCATGACTGTTCATGTAAGACAAAGTTGACGAGCACTTTCATCTTAAAGGACGGTTTCATGATATATCCTTGCCTATACATTGTGAAGCCAAATTTTGGGTATGAGATACGCTATTCGATGAATAATAATTATGGAAAATTAATCGTTAGTGATTTCGTCTTGATTTTGAATAATGTTTAGATTATTTTGTAATACGTATAATTTTATTTAAATAAAGAAGTTAGTTATTTTTAGATGAATAATGATAAAATGACTTGATAGCATTAATATATTAAGATAGAAAATAATTTTACACTTATCAAGTCTAAAAAAAGACATTTTGATTTATTAATTTAATTTAAGTTTGAACTCCAGAATTGTATTTAAAGGAGAAAATTTTTATGTTAATGGCTTTTTCTTTCTTCGAACTTGTGATTGGCATATCTTTCTATCAATTTGTTTACGCAGTAAAAATTTTCCAGTTTTATCTTGATTATTTCTGCAAACCTGTACAGCTTCCAGATCAGTAGATAAATTCACATTGAAGCTTGAACCTAAAATGTGGCAAATGAAGTTTAATAATAAAAGGTAGACTACAGAAGTTATTTACAGAAACTGAACCCACGTGTCCCTTCATCGAAAACATCACAACAATTATATAATATATATATATATATATAAATAGTATAACATAATATATATTATATATATATAATAGATAATATATATAATTATTAATATATATATATATATATATAATATATATATATATACACAATTGTATATAAATATATATATATATATATATATATATATATATATAATATAATATATATAATAATATATATATATATATATATATATATTATATAATATATAATAATATATATATATAGATATATATGATAATATATATATTATATATTTATATAATATATATATATATATATATATATATAATATATATATATATATATATATATATATATATATATATAATACATATATATAATAAATATATATATATATAAGAAATATAATATTATAATATATATAATATAATATAATAATAAATAAATATAATATAGTATATAATAATAATATATATATAATACTATAATATATATATATATATATTATATATTATATATATATATATATATAATATTATATATATATGAATCTATAACAACTCCCATTGAAGGCTTCGCCCTGTCCAGTTGGTCCAGCATCTCTTCTTCTGCCCGAAAAACTCAACCCTAGACACTTCAGAAAACCATTTCTCAGCTCAATGATTTCCGACGCGTCCTCGAGTTAAAACACTCTCAGGTAGGGTTTTTCCCCTTTCAGGTAGAACTAGCATCTTCTTAAATTAGGCCTCAAAACTCGTTCACTATTACTATACTGTATTATATATTATATATATATATATATATATATATAATATATATATAATATATATATAGTATATATATATAATATATATATATATATATTATAATATATATATTACTTATATTACTGCTTAAACGCAGGTTTTTAAATTTATAGAGATGTTAATCCCTTGGTTGATTTGATTTTTTATAAGGTATAAAACTTATACCTATAAAAAATCAAATCACACCAAAGGATTAAACACCTCTATTAAATTAAAAAGAACCGCGTTTAAGCATCTGTATAACTATAGTATATAATATATATATAAATATCATATATATATATATATAATATATATATATATAATATAATATTATATATATATATATAGATATATTATATACATATATCATATATATAGATATATATAAGTATAAATAATAATATATATATATATATAATATATAATATATATATATATAATATATATAGATATATATAATAATATAATATATAGTATATTAATATATATATATATGTGAACCAAAGACTACTCTATAATGCGAATTGCCCTATTTAAGAGATCACCCTGATATAGCAAATAATAAAATAGTTTTGGAATAGAGAAACTAATTTTATTTATTTCTTATTAATTTTATAATGACTATTTACATGAACACACATTAAGAATTTCACTGCAAATTAATTGCTTTTAAAAATACTTTTCAATTTATCATTACAGTATCAATTTTAGGACCGAGAGAGTCAAGAATTGTGGCTCTCCATCTTATATTTTCTAACTGACTCACCCATTGGCATAGCCGTTTAGAGCCAGAGCCACCTCGACCTTGATAATATTACAATCAAAAAGAAGCAGTTATGTTGGATAACAGACTTTTTTGTACAAGAGTTTCTTACAGCTGTGTACCAGAAATCTGGGTAGCACTTTACATATATCCTTTATAAATTTATACTATGTAACGATTTCGGTACATAATGGTTATCTTAAAAATTGCCTGTAACACCCCCTTCTGACAATTTTTTAAAAAAGTTTAGGATAGAGGAGACAGAGGCTAAAACAATAATTTTCACCTAAAATAATAGCTCTCCTACTGGAGGCAACTCTTCATTTTTATGTAACACCTTTACTTTAGGCGTTTTTACCATCTGAAAGAAAACGGATTAGTATTTTATTTTATTTATTTTTTTTATTTTATTTTTTTAAGTGTTATTTTATCTTTCTAAATCTACTAAGTTATAATATATGCGAACGTTTCTTTAATTTTTCTAAATGATTGTTTTTTTTGATAAGTACGTTCTGTTTATTAATTTTATAACTTCTTTAAAAGGGCCGACATAGCCGGGGAGCTAGTTTGCCGACATTAAACTTATTCTGCCGCACCACGAACAAATTTTGCCTCATTAACCCTTTAAGCACAAGAAACGTTGCGATTTATAAATTGTGTGTGGAGCCAAGCGGCTGCACCAAAAGGGCGGCTAGCTTTTTAACATATGCATTATATTCTATAGGGGACGTCTCTGAAGCAGGATCAACTAATCCACTAGGTATTAAATCATGCTCTTGCAACATACATCTCAGACAAGCCAGCAAATTCTTATGATTTACCTCCAGGAGGCCATTACACCTAGGATTTGAGCTACACGTCGTCCGGTGCTCCATTCCCACGGCCCGGCAGACTTCCTCGAACAGGCGGCTAGTGAAATTCGCACCTAAATCCGAAATAATTACCTGAGGAGTTCCTCAGAACGGAAATAGCTCGTGAATGAATGCATTCAATATTTCTCCAGAATTTATTTCTTTGAGAGGCACAGCGAACAAGTACTTACTGTAGCGGTCAATTAACGTAAGTAGGTATTTGTACCCCCTCGCATTAGGTAACTTAAGTATGTCAACATGAACGGCTTGAAACTTCTTCGTTACTTCTTTAAAAACACAGTAATCAGGACTTATACCTGGTACTGTTTTATTTTTCTGACATGCTGAGCACGTGCGGACAAACTGTTTTATTTTTTTATGCATGTGCTGAAACACAAATTCATTTTTTATGCTCAGGAGGGTTTTATTCACACCCAAATGTCCTTTATTATGGTATTCGCTGATTACGTTCTGCACACTCTTTTCCGGCCCAAAAACGCGCGAATAGTTTAAAGAATATCGGACACTAATTCTATTCTCTTTTGTCTATAAAAGAATTTCTGTCTTAATAACTTCAAAGTTGTTTTCTCTCTCTTCGCCATCGTCACTAAGGTATTTATCTGACTGTTGGTGCTGTCTAATTTTCTCAAAGTCCAAATCTCGTTTGAAATGAGAAAATATTTTTGCATTTTTATCAAACGGGTACTAAATATTTTGCAAATTCCCAGTTGGCCCTTCAGCACGACTGCTGCCTTTCATTTCTAACAGAAAATCTATCGGCGCGTTTCATTCATTAACCGAAGTTAATAGCACCTATCTCAGTCTATAAGGAGGCCCCAGCTGATTGCTCATGCCGTTGTGAAATCGGTGCGAGGCCAGAAACTACACTATTTGACCCCATCTTCTCCTACCTCATCTTGGGCAATATTATTCGCAAGTAAATATTTTAATTAACGCATTTTGATTTTCGGTAATTAACTCCATCGTGATATTAAAAGTACTCAAAAAGCGATTCCCGTCAATTCCCTCGCATTATAATTTTGTACATCATTAGCATGATTTATTTTATATACAAAACGCCCTAAACACGTACAGATACGCACATGCTTTCCCGCTAAAATTGACCCAATTTCTTAATAAATTTCGTTAAGCCCCACAATAAAAAGCTTATTTACTGCAAAAAAATCGTTGTTCGTGTTGTATTAAAAACCACTATAAAAACGCAAAAGGGTCCCCATTCTCATCGTCAGACAGTAATTACCGTATTATAAAGCGTTCACATTTACATAAAATAGCAACTTGAGAGGCACACGACGCTGGGAACCTGATGCCGTAAGGCACGATACGATTGACTGACAATCCGCTTGTTTTATATCTACAAAAGACTTCTCAGCCTCGGAGACCACGTGGTTTTTTTATTAGAGCTATTTTTTCCCTTTAATAATATACAAAGGCAAACCTTTAGATTTTTAAAAAACACGTACTACAATTTTGGCGGTTAAAATAAATATCGCCAACAAACGAGACGCATTCTTTTATGGTTAAAGGGCGAGGAACATTAATTATTTCCTTAACTTTTTCAGATAATGGCAAGCCCTTCTTCCGTCAAGTCAAAACAAAAATAACTTAACCTTTTTACCCCCAAATTCGCATTTGGTATATTAAACAAATTTTAAAAAGTTAACTATTTCAAATCTTGTTTAAATACCACCATTTAACAAATAAATCTTTTGGTCCCTATTCAAAATATCTCTAAATACAATGTTGTACCACGGAATTGCCGTTGAAATAATATAGTTAAAAAATCTCATGAAAACACGATACTCCGAATTTTTAAAATTCCCATCGGTAAATTGGCTAAAAGAAAAAAATTTGCCGATCATTGACTAATAGTAAAAATAATGTGATCGGCTTCTGGCAAAGCAGAAGATATTACGCGTTCGTGACGTCAAGTTTACTTAATACCTTTGTCCCATGAAGCCCACTAAAATATATCATTTATATTCGGCATAGCAAATACATCATTTTTTGCACGGAATAAGGCTTCTAAAATCACATTACGAATTCGTACCCCATCCCCCACTTTTTCTAAAAAACGCTGATAAGAAAACCTCCATTGAGATGGTCTCTCGTTAAGACTTCCCTTACTAGAATTTAATAGCTCCCCTTGTTTGTTCGAATAATTTATGAGGAATACGACGAGGTTTCATTGGAACTACGCTTATATTAGTTTTATAAGGAAAAAGTGAACTAATTCCGTTCAAAATGAGCATTGGAATCGAGTCTCCTCTCCCACCCTCAGAACACAAGTATCCCCCCCATTTCTATTCCCAAGTTTCGACTCAGCGCTCTCCCCTCCCCCAAATTCTTTGAATAGGTCGTCCCAAGCCTTAAGTTGCTTCTCACGAACCTTAAAATTTTCCGGTAAATATGCATTTATAAATAAATGTTTAAATTCAAATACCAGATATTAAATATAGGTATATCATTAAAAAGTTCATTATGAGCTACAGAAGAAGAAAATTGAGAGAGAGTATGAATAAAAGCCTTATCTCTACAAATTGTTTTATCACACAGATTTATACATTCCTTGCTCTGAGTATCAGTTAACATATCTGTTTCAAAATTAATATTAAACGAAATTTTTTTTAAAAATGGCATTCCTAATATGCAAATGTGGCGATTGAGTTTGTAAAAAATTCTACATCATTAAATCTCTTTAAACCAAAATCCAATGTAACAATTCGCGTGAGTATACGTCAATTACGGTATCATTGGCTGCTTTAATTTGACCAATAATTCGATATATATTTTCTCCTTCCATAGGGAGTAAATTGATCTCACTACCAAAATTAAAATGAAGACTTTTTGATATTTCTAATCCGATAATAGATAAAGTTTATAATCTCTACATATTAATACAGACCATATTATTTATGACCGGAATGCTCCTGTGGAGCATCCGTTCGTTAACAATCTGGGATGCGTCAGTCAGGCCCAACGTGGTATCGTATGGGTATATCGATACCTCTCATCAAATATTCGGAACTCAGACCTCGTTTGTAAGGGAGGAGAACCTCCTGTTATACATTGCCGGTGAGCACTTCGCTCATTACTCTTAAAATTACTCAAACTAACATATCTATTATTATATTATTATCATACCCATTAGAATACCAAACATATCTATTATAATCATATTTAATATTATTATTAAACCTATTAGACGCATGTGCAAATTAATTAATACTGCAAAATCCCCATAATTAAAAATACGATCATTTTCATCTAAAATATTTACCTCCCCCCCTTAACTCCTGTGCGAGGGGGGATGCGTTTCCCTGCCTCCTTTGGGGGTTTTACTCATTACTGACGACTTTCTCTTGCTGACGGGTATACCAAGGAATACATGGGACAAAATTCCGAATGACCTGTGTAGCTTCCATGTAGGAATCTAGAGTGGGGCTTACATAATTCACCCAGCAACTCAGCGCTTACCAGTGTTGCCTTGTTTACGTTCTCTAGGAGCATTTCTTCTATTTTGAGATGATGGCAGTTCTTCTGTTCGAGTCGGTTTGGCCGCGGCTTCACTCAGCTTACCGGCGACCTTTGTGAGAGACTTAAGAAGTCCTTTCATCTCTCGAAAGAACTCTTTATTTACTTTAGCCTCTTCTGAAACCGGGTGGTTGTTGTTATCGTTTGTATTTCGACTCTCCTCATATGATCCTCTCTCTTGGGTCGGTAAATGTTCTCCTTGAAGATGATTTACCGCCCCCAATATTCTCTCCCCCTTCGCTCATGGGGGGTTTCGTAGTCGTTCCTATAAAAGTTCTTATATAAATTATCTGCTACTTTTGTAATTTTCAAAGACCATCTCAGGCCAAGAGTCATTAAGCTCCTCTTGTATCGGAGGAAGCTCATAATAAAGCCAATTCATGAACGAAAAGCGCACTGTTTTCCAGCTAAGCAGATCGGAATCCTATTCTTCCCAAACATCACGAACTCTTTCCAAGTAAACTGAAGAAGTTCTTCTTTTTTTCTTCCTTGTTTGAAAATTTCACTAATTTGACTTCTCAGGTTGGGAGCGTAAGCTTCCTCGATCGAGGCAATTAGCTTTTGAAAGCAATCTCCCCCAATGGAAATTTATGGTCGCTACGATATCATGGGGAAGGACGGAATGCCCAATATTCTATACGCGTTCTTTTGGATCTATCCACTTCCATTAATTTGAAAAACGGGAATCTTGTGTGTAACCAACATATATTACCAAATCTAACTTTGGAATGGCGCCAACTAGGGGCAGGAACTGCGTCTTGGAGTCCCCCCCAACGGGGGAGACTGTGGAGAACAGATCTGCTCCGTAGCGGTAGTATGTTAGGTCTGACTCCTCCTCCTCCGAATTTGAATTTTCTTCTCTTCGTTGGAGATTTGGGGGAAGAGGGGGAAACGTTCGAAGTTTTTTCAGATGCTTGATGCAGTACTTGACTTTCCCCTACCCCTCCCGGTCTTAAATCGGGGAGATCTTTTTTTATGGCTGGGCATCTTAAAGTCCCTTCTGCCCGTTTCTTTAATCTTTTTTTTTTTGCCGGTGATATTATTTGAAAATGGAGCTCTTTTTCACAAGAATAGCGACTTTTAAAATAACGGATTCTTCACGCTATTCCTTATGTAATAAAGTTTATGAGAGCTATTGACCAAACGCACTAAGACTTTTTTTAATTGTTTTTTTTCAGTTTATGCGACAATTCACTTAGCACTATATTTGTTTATTGGCACTTTCACTTTCACAATCCACCACTTTTTTTTCCTTTGTTTAGTGTGCCCCCTAGATCAGAAAGTTGTTTTTTTTGTCACTGTACCTGGGTCCACCAAAACTATGACAAAGGACTGATCTCTATAAGCTTAATTGGTCCTATTTAAGAGATCACCTTCATATAGCAAATAAAAAAATAGTTTTGGAATAGTGAAACGTTCCTTATTTATTTCTATTAATTATTTTTTAATGACTATTTTACATGAAAACACATTAAGATTTAAATCGTTCAAAAAATTTAATTGCTTTTAAAATACTTTCAATTTTATAACCATTACAGTATCAATTTTGCCACCAAGAACGCGTAACGATGTTTCTGTGTGATCAACGTTTTTCTAACGAAACAAATGCAGTCAATATGAGCCGTTGAGACTCAGAGCCACCTCGGTAAGTGGAACCTTGAAATATTACAACAAAGAAAGAAGCATGTTATGTTTTGGAAACAGAACTTTGTTTGCTACAGAGTTTCTTACAGCTGGTACCAGAAATCGGGTAAAGCACTTACATATATCCTTTATAAATTTTATACTATGAACGATTTCGGTACAACATATATATATATATATAAATATATATAAATATATATATAATAATATTATATATATAATAATATATTAATATATATATATAATATATTTATAGTATATATATGAATATAAATATATATATATATAATATATAAATTAATGCCCACAAAAATTAAAGATTAAATTTTAGTGAACAAGAAGAATACAAATTTGCCTACCTTTTATAATATGGAAGGTCCAAAACAAAATATCCAGTAAGAAAGTACAGTTAAAAATTGAAAGTCAAAAAAAGAGAAAAAATGGTGTGGATGTGTTTTATTTTAATCAGAAGGTCAGCAGTTGACTTTTAATTCTTTTTCTTGATATGAGTATCAGTTCAGATACTCTCAAAACTTATAAATAACTTAATAAATAAATTTATTCCTTTAAATTTTTATATACTTTTCGTATAAACAAAATCAAAACTAAATTCAATTTTTCCTATTACCTTAAAAAAATACACATAATATATATATATATATATATATATAATAATATATATAAGATATAATAATATATAGAATATATTAATATATAATTATATATATATATATAATAATATATATATATTATATATATATAAATAAATATATATATTATATATATATATTATATATATATATATACTATATATATATATATATATATATATATTCAAAGATATGGTAATAAGTAGAGTGAAAAAGTTGAAAAAATGTAAATCACCTGGTTTTGATGAATCTGGTGAAATGATCAAGAATGGAGGTGAGACTGTGATTGACTGCATAAGGATTGGAAGAAGGCAGTAATAATAACCTTGTATAAGAGGAAGGGAGATAAGGGGAACTGCCGGAACTACAGGGGAATTTGTTTATTGAGTGTGGTACCTGTTGGATCCCATCCAAAACGAGACGATCCGTTTCCCCACTGGAGCCTTCCAATCATCCCCCAGGTGAGCCTTAAAGTTGAATCCAACGTGATGCCGTTCCCTCTTCGAAGGGAATACATCATGTGTATAAGTTATCTTCGCTTTCAAACCCCATTACCATTTTCCCTAACATCGATTCTGCGAGAGATACCTCAGAATCCTCCTTACTGGCCATTTGCAAACACTTTATAACATTCTTAACTTCCTCAACATCCCTTTGCAAAAGGTGCTGTCGTTTTCGCATGATGAAGGATATACACCTTGCCTATTTCCATCTCCTGACCTCTCTCCCTAAATCTATCCACCGTTTTGACTTGTTAAATGCATCAATTTCTGTCTCATTACACAGTTCATATTGGATTTACTCCAGTGTTTAATGATGGCTCTAAAACAGTGGACAGTGTGGATGCGTCTGCTGTCTTTCCTGACTACAATCTCTCCCATATTCTTCTCCCTCATGCTTTAATTTTTACGACAGAATTAATGTCTATAATGATTGCCCTGTCTCGAATTCTATTCCTTAATCAAAATCACTCTTATGTCATTTATTTAGATTCGCTTTTCACCCTGTACAGCAATTTCTTCGGATGCTCCAGTCTCGTAAGAAACAAATCACACTATGTTGGACCCTCTCTCACGTAGGGATAACTTGCGATGAAATCGCTAATAAAGAGGCCAAAATGGCCAACTCTTCTTTCCGAAGCTGTTCTAGGTACCTCCAGGATGCCACTCGACAAGGTCACCTCCCGTCAAATGTTTATTATCCTGCTCTCCGATAAGGCTTCCGGTCTTATTGGCAAGAATGCTGGGCAACTTATCAGAGTGGAGGGAACCTAAGGCCGGCTACACACATGTGAGATTCGTCCAAACATTTGCCAAAGACCCAATCTGTGTAGGGGTTATTTGTGGCAAATCTTTGTTCATTGGATATGTTGGCCAAATATACAAATCTTTTCCACAAGCTATGGAAAAAGTTGGCGTATTTGGCGAACATTTATTATCCCCGTATCACACAGGTCAAACGTGCATACAATTCAATGTAAATTTTTTCATTTGCGAACCTAATAAGGTTTTAAAAAGTCTTGATATAAGAAAATGTGTAGTGCTTGTATCAATATTAACATTATTTTTTACAAATATATGTTAATAGATTATAAAATAGCAAAGATTCGAGGTTTACACGAACTTCAGATGTGTGTAGCCGGCTTTAGAAGTGTAAAGCCGAACATTGTTGAGTGGTCTTCCTCTCACCGACGGAAGCGCTTGCACTAGGTGATACTTGCACGCCTCTGCATTAGCCACACCAATATCACTCACAACACCACTATATGTCACGGCCCCCTCCCCCATCTGTAAATTTTGCCGTCGTCATAACCCGCACTCTGCACCATATCTTCATTGATTGTCCCCAGCTGGACCTCATTCGCTTTCGTCATTTTCCTACTTCATGGTCCATAACACCTTCTAAAAAGTTATCCTATATCTTTTCTGAATCCTCCCACTTTGACAGTAACTCTATTTTCTCTTTCTTCCAAGAACTGAATATTCTTTTTAGGATATGATTTTGTTATGTAATATTAGGAATATTTAATATATATACCGGTATATATATATATATATTATAATATATATATATATAATATATATATTATATATATTATATAATATATATATATATATATATATAAATATATATATATATATATATATTTAGGGTTGGCCGACGTATCGAGTGCGTGTGGTGCGGTGCGGTGCGGTAGCGTTACACAATTCAGTGGTCCGATGCAGTGCGCTGCGTTTGCGTGGTGCAATGCGATGCGAACCGGTGCGCAAATGAAATATAGAGATGCGATGCCGGTGCATGCGGTGCTGGGGTGCGGTGCGACAAAATGACTTTAGTGTGGTGGGTCGTGAGTGGCCTACTCTGTTGCGGTGCGGTGCTCGGCAACCTTAATATATATATATATATATTATATATATATATATATATATATATACTAATATATAATTATATATAAATATATAATATACTATATATTATAAATATACTATATATAGTAGCACCTCGCCAATAGCGGCGTAATAGGGAACCAGACCCTCGCCGTTAATTGAAAAATGCCTGTAATTGATTAAGCTTTTTGCCTCGCGAGAGCCTGCAGCAAAACTATCGTAATGTACTAATATATTATACTAAATGTGCAATAAACACTAACTATTAAACAATGATAGAAATGGAAATTTACACAATGTTTACCTTTAAATATATATTTAGTACATACAGCACATGATATTCAATTGAAAAAGAAATACAAATGTAAAATTTTAAATACACATGTTTTTTTTTGAGCATGTCATATCTTCGTCCGACCGTACAATGGATGTTGGCGAATAAAATAAAAATCATCTTAGATACAAGCAAACCCCCTTTGCTTTGCAGACGGTAAATGATGATATTGGTAGTAGAATTTGAAAGTGATTGGCAGCCAGAGGTTTTCAGTGAAGGTTGCAATGTGCTCTAAGAAAGAGCAACAAGAAGCCTGTTTCAGAGTGCCTCTTCCTCTCGAGTTTAACTTACTTATAACATGCAATGGCATTTTGACGATCTTTCAAAGTCTAACTTAATAAATTTATTATACAGTATAAATTTTGAAAAATTGCGAGATAGATGTAGAACTCACGAAGACTGTAAACAGATTGACAGCATGCATAGCAATACGCTGCAAAAACAGTTTGGCGATAGCGTCTGTTCGTTCGTGAGTGCCTTTCTTTCCTCACAACACTAAATAGTTAAGAGCGCCGTTATTACGAAACGCCGTTATTGCGAGGTATTATATATATATATATATATATATATATATATAATATATATACTATTATATTATATATATATATATATATTATATATATATAATAATATATATATAATTATATATATATTACATATTATAACTATATATAGTTTATATATATATTATATATATATAAAATATATATATATTATATATATATATTACATATTATATAATATTAATTATATATAATATATTTTATATATAATATAATATATATATATATAATATATATATATGAGTTGCATAATAACAAAGAAAATCTATAGAGCCTTTCAAAGAGCTTTATTTAGAATAAAAGTTTCATAAATATATGTAGAACCTAAAAATCTTTTTATTTTTTATTTCCCTCATTTAGGGGGCTCGAGCCGACGTTGAACAGATGGGAGCGAAGTAGCCCCGTCGTTCACCGGGAGGCCGGGAGGCCGAGAGACCCCGACTCCTGCCATCTTTGCGGTTTACCCCTTATGTTATTCCTTTAGCTTAGAAAAAGAATAATTTTAATTCCCTACACTATGCATTACTTAACAAAAGTTAATACATATTGGAAACGCAAATGCAGGAGTCGGGGCCTCTCGGCCTTCCGGTGGACGACGGGGGGGACTTCGTCTCCTCCTCTGTCTCTCCCGTCGGCTCGAATCCCCTAAATGGGGAAAATAAATATTTCCGATGAATAAATGAAAAAAAAGATGATTTTTAGGTTCTACATATAATTATGAAACTTTTTTCTAAATAAAAGTTCGTTGAAAAGCTTAGATTTTCTCTTTTATTATGCACTTTTCCCACCCCCCAAAATATTATATATATATATATATAGATATATATAATATATAATATAATATATATATATATTAATATATATATAAATATATATTAATAGATATATATATATATACAGGCGTTTTATCGAGACAGTAAGAAGCCACATGCCTATCGAGACTTCTCAGGATCAACTCAATAGAATCAAATCACAAAAAAAGTGATAATAACCCACACTACAAATTTTTTTTTTTTGTTTTTTTTACTAAAGACTACCCCAACTAGGCTTAGTCAAAATATTCTATATTATACCCATAAAAACCATCCATATCCTATCTAAAAATTTCTTAATGTTGCCAATGAGTGCACTCAAAACCTCCCGTGAAACCCATTCCAAAATTAACAACTCAATTCTGAAAGATGCTTTTCGTATGTCAAGCATGCCATGCTTTTCTTCTTAATATCTTATTGTGCCACTTGCGTATCTGGTCCATGTCTGCAATGAATGAATTTATTTTCCTCTGTTGTTTGTATAGATGATAAAAATTTGTAGACTTATCATGTCCCCTCTAAGAATTGCCTTTCTACGGAAAACATTTCTAACTCCTTCAACTTTAAAATAAAACTATATATTATATATATATATATTATATATATATATAATATATATAATATAATATAGATATATATATATATATATAATATATATATATATATATATATATATATATTATGTATATATAATAAATATATATATACTATATATATATATATAATATATATATATAATATATATAATATTATATATAATATATACTAATATTATATATATATATAAAATATATATATTATATATATATATACTATATATATTATTATATATATATATATATATATATATATATATATATATATATATATATATATATATATATATAATATATATATATTATATATATATATATATATTTATATATATAATATATTATGATATATATATATTAAGATTTTAAATAAGGCAACAATTAATTGTATATTTCAAATGGTCCTAAGTGGTTTGAACCTCTTACCCTTGAGTGTACTCCAATACCTCGAGACACGATTGCTAAAACGGAAACCCATCATTTACCTCTAAAGCTTAGGTGTCCAAGATCACGCCTTCCTCCTCTTGGGAAGCTAAAGCTTCAGAGGTTAAAATGAGGTTTTCCTTTTAGCCAATCGTAGTCTCGAGGTAACACTCTGGAGTACCATCTCAAGTTTAAGGTTCAAACACTTAGGCCATTTGAAAGTATATAGATATATATCATATATATATATATATTATATATAATATATATATATTATATATTAATATAATATATATAAAATTAATATATATATATAAGTATATGGTGTTTACCCTCCCCTCGACCACAACGTGATTTGGTATTGAGAAAAAAAAATTTATTTTACAATTAAAATGGCTACATTATTGTATATTTTAAACTAAATGTAGAACTTAATATTTTTTTATGTTATGCCTACAAATTATCTTCTTGGTTATCCAAACAGCTTAAGCCTTTACTTGGACATATCTCTCCCTCTCAACTAAAAAACACTGATGATTTTATTCAAAAAAACACATAACACCTCACAATAATAACATCGTCAGTTTTGATGCTACCTCTCTATTCATCTCCGTACCTGTCCCATTCACCATCTCCTTATTAGAAAGGTATTTTAACGAAAACGCATACACTCTTGATTACCCTACTTAAAACAATTAATATTACTCTCCTTGAACATAACTTCTCCATCTTCAATAACACCTACATTACAAACAAAACTCAGGACTAAGCATGGGCTCTCTTTTTTCTCCCATCCTCAGCAACCTATTCAGGGAACTCATAGAACATTTCTTCATACTCAATCACCCTATTCTCTCTAACACAACATGGCTTCGTTATGTTTTGATGATATTTCGTCTCCACACGCTTTAACAATAACTCCCACTCTCTACATAAAGCATTTCATCAACTCAATCCATCCTAACATTAAAGTTTACAATGAGAACTCTCCAACAACCTTACCTTTCCTTGACACCCTACTTACCTGTGATAACAGTCCCACTTTGCTTTACATTGTTTATCGTAAACCAACTTTTAATCCTTCATACATTCATTGTTTTTCTTCCCACTCGAACAGCAAAAAATCAGGTATTTTAACTTCCCTTTTTCTTAGAGCCCTCCGAATTTGCTCTCCTCCTTTCCTACAAACTGAATTAAACTATATTTTGAGCACTTTCACCAAACTCTCATCCCCTAAAATCTTAATATCTCAATCCATCAAACAAGCAAAAAAGAAATTTTATAACCCCCTACCACTCCCCCATTAACACTTTTTCTTATTTACCCATCCCTCATACCCCTCATATCAAAATCATTAAATCCTTACCTACATCTCTAAGACTAACCACCTATAACACATCTTCTCTAAAACGTATTTTACAACTTACACCTTCAATAGCATTTCCCAATGAGTATATAAAATCCCTTGTTTCAACTGCACCTCCTTCTACATTGGCGAAACTAATGATTTCACTAGACGCCACTACCAACACAAATATGACCTCACTTTTGACTCCCAAAACTCGGCACTCACACTAGTAGTAGGAGAACGTTTGGAGATCTAACACCTATTTCTCGAAGACTGTTTGAGCTATCGTAATGAAACTTTGTATATGTTCTATTGGTATGTTAAACTGATCACATGCGAGTTTTTAAGTAGCTAGTTGTATATAGGGGTACGTCCCCGAAAGACGATTTGCGTGTGTATAGATTGTGTTTGCTATTTAGTCTTCATACGCTCGCATTAGGCCTAACGCAAGCAAGTGGTCGATTGACCGACAGACCGAAAGGCCCGTCGCATGGATTTGGTTTTACGCGAGTGAGCACACACACACACAGACACTCATATATCATAATTATATATAATATATATATATATATATATATATACTATCATATATATATTAATACTATATATATATATTATATATATATATATATAATATTACAATATTCCTCGTTTATTCACACCGCACCGCACTGCACCGCCCTATTGACTAGTACTACTACAGTTAGGCTTATCTTAAATCCGAGCTAAAATTTGGTGAGCCCAGATGATGACGTAATCTCGTCGTAGACGAGATTACGTCCCCGTGCGTCCCCCGTAGTGGGACGCACCCCCCTCTAAAAATCAAAATATTCGTAGAAGGCTGAAATTTGGAGATGCTGAGTTAGTAAATATTTGTATAATAATACAATATTTGTATCTTTATATATGTTATTGGACCTGTAGATCTCAAAAATGATGGTTTAAAGATCGTGAGGGGTGTCGGGAACCCCCCCCCCCAGAGAAGTAGAGAAAGGAGTCTTATTCGGAGGCAGAGAAGGAAAGAGTGGAGAAATAGTCTGAGTTAAACAAGTCAGAGTCAGTACCGGCACCGGTGCTGGAGCCGTTGCGATGCTGAGTTAATAAACATTCGTATAACAACAATATTGATGTCCTTATACTGTATATGTTATCGGGTCGTAGATTTCGAAAATGATGGTTTCATAACCATCAAGAAAAAATAAATAAATAAATAAATAAATAAATAAATAAATAAAAATTCTTCTTCTTTTTGCTTATAACTTACAAATTTACGTTTTTACATACCCATTAACATTAAATCAAAAAGCCTTCCTCACCCCTTCTGTGATCTATTAATCTATTGATCTATTGATCTATTGATCTATTGATCTATTGATCTATTGATTCAAGTCATATTTTTTACTAAAATTGTCATGTTTTACATACCCTAAAGCAGTAAATCAGTAAATCAGTAAATCAAACCACCATCCAACCACCCTCCTGTCCATTCGTGATCTATTGATCTATGACTCTATGTTCAAGTCATACTTTTAGTAAAATTGTCATGTTTACATACCCTTAACTCAGTAAATCAGTAAATCAAACATTCCACCTACCTCCATTACCATCCCCTACCATGACCTCTCGATCTATTGATCTATTGATTCAGGGCTCACATTCGAGTATCATTTTGGATAACATAACAATAAAAAACAAGTCCTTTATTTACACTAGATCAACGAATATATGCTAACATAACAAAGTTTTCACATTAATAAAGCTAACATAACATCTGCGGTGTAAGAATATAATGTACACAACAAACCTAAAACCACAACCTTAAATACACCGAAAAACGCTTAAAATTAACAAAGTCCCACACTTAACAATAGTAAAGTAACTAACATAGGGCTGTGCCCTAATGTAACCGCTTACACCCCCTTCGGGGTACCCCTAGATGGGTCTTCATCATCTTCTGTGGGTGATCTTACGTAGTGCTTACCAGTCCTGCTTAAATCATCTCTGTATTGATGCGTTTGCCAAAAACATATCAGTTTGTCTAAACGTAAAAGCTTGAGATTTTATACTTTGTTAATGTCTTACAGATTTGTTCACGCAAATGTATGTGCCATGTATGCTTGGTCCTATCTGTTTTATTCAGAGATATTTATTTGTTAACTTTTATTCGTGATCTGTTATGATCATAGGGTTATTTTTATGAATGTTACGGAAATTTGCTGAAGTTCACTCATTATTCAAGTTCAAGAATGATGTTATATTTGATATGCAAGACACTTTGATGAATGTAGTATCAACTCATAGTTCAAGATGCTGGTATCTTTGATAGTTTGGGTCACTTTGTTAAGGAATTTTGTTGGTAATGCTGGCTTTGATCTGCGATGATATGATTGAAAACCAGTAATAGTTAAGTTTTGCTGATTGATGTGTGATAGGTTGAAAACTTATTCATAGGTTCAAATGTTAATGTCTTATTCGCAGATCCTGATGTTAGCATCTATTGTAGGTTTTCGCCCCTTGTAAGTGTTAGATGTGTGTTAGGCTATGTTTATTTTCTGTTACGTTTTGTTAAATATTACTATGACAATTGAAATTAAAACTGGTTTGTTAGAGAAATGTTAAGTTTCGTAAGATATTACCTGGTTAACGTTGATATGATGTGTTAGGAAAACGCAGCATAGGTTAGGTTTGCTGCAGAATGTTAGTTTTTGAGGAATTTTGATAGTGTTTACTTTATTCATAATTCAAAAATGATGTTATATTTCGATATGAGTGATACATGCTATGAATGAATGTTAAGTTCCTACCATGATGCTGTATCTTTGTATAGTCTGGGTCACTTGTTAAGGGATTTTGTTAGATAATACTGCTTAGCGTTTGCTGTTATGTTGGAAAGTTGGGATACATTGAGTTTTTTATGTCCTGTTAGCTACTGTACCTTTGATAAGTAGGGAATTTTGAATGTTAGCAGAATATTCATACGTGAGGTATGTAGATTTTTCGTTTGTACATGTATTCTCAGTTCAGGTTTATGATAATTGAGGGTTTATTAGTGTGAAACTTTGTGACCTTTACATATATTCGTGCGTTTGTATGATAATTAGGTATGGTTATGATAAATGTTTGTTAAATATTACTAAGTTAAGGTAAAAATACCAATGATATGTTAAGATACGTTTGAAAAGTTACAATTTATTTACTTCACTGCTGTTAATATGGAACTTGTTATTGTGACTGTGTATTTCGAGCATAAGGTATGTTAGGTTTTCTCGTACATTATATCTTAGTTCAGGTTATGATTATGTAGCCTTTGATGTTAAAACTTTTGTTACGATATCTATATTCAGTTGTCAGTGTATAAAGACCTTATTCTATATGTTAATGTAGTTATCCTAAACAATGATACTCGAAATATGACTTGAATCAATAGCATCAATAGATCATGAAGGTGGTGAGGAGGGAGTAGAGGACGGTTGTTTGATTTTACTATTAATTGAGTTACAGCTTTTAACAATCAGTAAACTAACACGTTTACTATATATTTTATTCAAGAACTGTCTTTTATGTTATGTTCGCTAAAACTTTGTTATTATTTTTAGTTTTATGTTGGATAAAACTTTGTTAGTTTTATGTTATGTTATGATATTTAGGTAAGGATATGATGAATTTTTGTTAAATTTTACTGTTTAATGAAAAATTTGCTACGTTAGCATTATATTCCTGTCAGTATTTCAGGTAATTAGACGGGTTATTGCATAAAAATTGTTTAAAATCATTACCCAAATTAGTTATTAATTGTAAAAATTAACTGTTCCGGTAGTGAGAGTTTATGCTGAAAAAGGGAAGAGACGTACGCTATGGCTAGGTAACTGTACTGGGTAATCAGTGGAACGTGAAGGTGAGGTAAGTGCGGCGGACGGCTGGGAGTGGGGGTGTAGTACATGAATGATTGCGGAGTCGTAGTGAATGCTAGTGTGTAGCGTGTAGTGAATGGTGTGGGAAAACAAGTGACGGCAGCATAACGGTGAGAGACGTAAAGAACTGTATGGGTGAGATGGGGATCGACGCGAAAAGTGGATATGCCATAGCAGATCACCAGGATGGGACCGAATGCATGTGAGAGCAAAGATGCAAGAGAGCAAGATGACCACGAACTCTCTGGTGTGTCGAGAAACAGGAAGGCATTAGATTGAAATAAATCAGTCTTGAACTTTTCAACAAAGTCTAAATTTCTTTTTTTTCTTTGTATAAAGAAAAATTTGTTAATTTTTTCTTTTTTACAATCCGAAATACCCGTTTCATTTACAAACCATTCCAGATACTAAATTATTTTTGTGAGGTGTGGATTTGTGTTTATTTGAAAACATGTCCTATACGGTATTATATATATATATATTATATATATATATATATATATTATATTAATATATATAATATATATATATATTAGTTATATTATTATATATATATATATATTATATATATAGTATATATATATAATAGTGAGTAAGATATATATATATATATATATATTTATATATATATAGTAGTATCTTATATATATATTATATATATATATTAGTATATATATATATATATATATATATATAGTGAATATATATATATATTAGTCGAGTATGATAATATATAAAAATCGTATAGTATATATATATGTATTATATATATTATTGATAATATATTAACTATGATGATTTTAACATTATGACTCATTTAATAAATATAATCATAATATATATGTAATGAATTATATATAATTAAAACATATATATTTATTATATATTTAGCACTGAATTGTTAATCTGAGAGTTGATACGATGTTGTTCAAAGAACTTAATTTTATTTATGTTTGGGATAAACTTTGTCATGTTCGTGCAACTAATTAGTTATTTGTTGGGTATTATGATATTTACAAAGTTATGAAAATATTTTCGTTAAATAATATCTTTCACTCTTTAGAATAACCACTTAACCTTTTGCATTCCCCAGCAGCTCTTGTATGATAATCACGACAAGGATATGATACATTTTCTTTGTAACACTATATTACATGTATCAATGAAATTAACGTTAATATTTAGAGATATGCTTGAAAAAGTATGAATATAGTTACGTTTTATGCTTGCAATGTTAGTTCACTTTACAGTGTTATGTTAAGTATGGAACTTTGTTATGTTAACGAGTTTTTCGGGTGTAATTGTGTTTAGGTTTGTCATTGTACCTTGCTTATTTTCGTAAGTCTCATGTATATTTGTTAGCATGTTATGATATGAAACTCTTATTAGGTTAGAGTTATATTCTTGATCAGTATGATAATTATGCCAATGTTGTGATAATATTGTTAAATTATACCACATAGTGTAATATAAATACACATGTGAACATTGTTATGTAGAGCATATGCTGGAACAAAAGTTGCATAGTTTACGTCTTTGTATTATGCTTTATGTTAGTTACTTTACTGTTGTTAAAGTGTGAATGCTTTGCAAACAGTTAGCAGTTTATTCATGTTAAGGCACCTGCTGTGTCAGGCTTTGTCATTTGCATTAATTCATAGTCAGATTATCCACGTAATGCTTATGTAATGTGAAAAACTTTTTACGTTAGCTTATCGTTTGATCAGTATGATAATTAGACAGTTATGATAAATTTTTGTTATATAAATAAACATTGTTATGTTAGAGATATCTTGAGAAATTACATAGGTTACTTTTTTATCTATGTAGTTATTTTCTATTCGTAAGTGTTGAGGACTTGTTATTTTAACGTTCAGTCTAGTTTAAGTGTGTTAGGTTTTAGTTGCGACATTATATTCTCCAGACCGATGATGTTATGTTAGCTTATTAATCGCAAAAAACTTGTTACTTAGCATAATTCGTTGTATCAGTGTATAAACGACACTTGTTTTTTATGTTATGTCTTATCAAATGATACTCAAATGTGACCTGAAATCAACTTAGATCAAAGGAATCGATAGATACATGGTAGAGGAAACGGCATGTATGGAGGTAGGGTAGATGTTTGAATTTACGATTTATTGAGCTTTTAGGTTATGTAAAACATTACAATTTTACTAAAAAATATACTGAATCAAATAGAATCAATAAATCAAAATGATGCAATAGATCACGAATGACAGAACGGTGTTGTGAATGTTATGTTTTATTTACTATTTACTAATTTTCTGCTTTCAGGTATCGTAAAAACATGACAATTTTTGAAAAAAAAAGACTTGAATCAATAGATCAATAGATCAATAAGATAGATCAATAGAATCAATAGATCACGAAAGGTGGGGAGGGTGGTTTGATTTTTACTGATTTACTTGATTATGGATTATGTAAAAACGTAAATTTTAGTAAAAAAATATGACGAATCATAGATTCAATACTATCAATAGATCAATTAGACTCAATAGATCCAATAATCAATAGATCAATAGAATCACAGAAGGGTATGAGGGTATGAAAATGTACTGACTTTACTGATTAATGTTTTAGGGTATGTAAAAACGTAAATTTGTAAGTTATAAACAAAAAATAAATAAGAATTTTATATTTATTTATTTATTTATTTTTTTCTTAGATGGTTCTTAGAAACCATCATTTTTCGAACATCTACAGAGCCCGATACATATATAGACACCAACATTGTTTTTATACGAATGTTTATTAACTCAGCACCGCACCGCACCGGCTCCTAACAACGTGCCACGGTACTGGACGTCTGACACTGTCTAACTCAGGACTCCTTTGTCACTCTTATCATTCTCTCTGAACACGCTAATAAGACTCCTTTCTCTACTTCTTCTTATGCATTCCGACCATCTTAGGGGAACCCCTCTCTGGGGGGGGTTCCCGACACCCCCCCCATCACGACTCTGAAATCATCAATTTGAGAATTCTTTACAGTCCAATAACATAATAAAGATACCAAATATTGTATTATTAACAAAATATTACTAAAACTCAGCATCCACCGAGGCTAGCACCGGTGCCGATGACACCTCCTCTGATTCCGATACCAAGTCTTTCTAGAAATCTTACTCTGAATCTACTTTCCAAATTTCAGCCTTCTACGAATATTTCGATTTTTAGAGGGGGGTGCGTCCCACTATGAGGGACGCACGGGACGTTAAATTCTCTCGAGAGAGATTACGTCATCATCTTGGAGCCCCACCAATTTTAGCTCAATACGATAAGCCTTAACACTGTAGTAGTATAGTCCCATAGAGGACGGTGCAGTGCGGTGCGGGGT